>WSYH01008734.1:0-28015 GCA_036426205.1 Ascaphus truei | reverse complement strand
TGTACAGTAGGTTGAACTGCTAAAGTATTAGACTTTGAAGACTCGTGAACACCCCCCTGAGTTTTTAGACGGTATTGCAGTATTGCAGACAGCGCTAATAAAATGCTAATATTACGAGCGCTAAAATACCGCAATATACTCCGGGGAAAAAAAAACATACTGCATCTGCCCGTGGTTATGACTTGCACCGCTACGGCCGCACTAGGGTAAAGGTGGCCGCCACTGTAATCGTAACCTAAAACCTACTAGGTTTGCATAACCACTAGCCTGTTCCACTAGGTGGACAATCAAAGGGCTACGTTCTTATATCTGGAATATCTCTCATCCATTCCTGATAACCACATGTTCTCAGGCAGAATCACAATCTTGGTACTATGTCCTGGTATAGGTAATGTATCACCACTGCTCAACCTTAATATTCAAATCACATAAGTAAAAAGTGGTGCATGGGAAATAGTTACATAATGTGTAGGAATGGTCTGAGATGACCAACAGAGAAGAAATCCCATAGGGTTGCACTCAACTAAATTATAATTCTGAGTAAATAGAACTAATTTACAAACCATATGGGTAACCAGAAGGTTTAAAACACAAAACAAAAAATTATTTAATATTACACAAATTTACACTTCTAATTGAAATCTATTTATCTAATATATAAAAGTTATCTTAAAATTCTCTAAAGAAAGCCGCGACGGAGCAAGTCAGCAAATCCTGATGTGGGTGTATAGGTATAGGACAACTGTAGGTAATCAATATACTGTCACGACGGTCCTGTATGTTGCTATAAGTGCATAAATACAGAACTAATTAATATAAGTCTGTATATAGTACAATAAACAGTGTGGTAATCGGCTTAGGTATGTCTAGCTGATTACATTTCATGCACTAGAACTGGCTAATATATGCCCAAGACCGTCTCCGATGCATCACTACACAGGTTGCATCTATATACCCTTAAAGTGTTTACTCCTCAAAGATGGGACATAGTACTCCTTGAGTATGCAACGTGTCTATAGTGCGCTAAATATCACCCGTTTTCGCGGTGTAACCCGTCAGTTACTGGGAATGCCTCCCGCTACGTCTTCAAGCTCCAAGACAGAAACTGGCTGACGTCATCGGTCTGCGCGTCGCCTGACACCCGAGGATCGTTTCACGCCTCTTGGCACTTCAAGGGGGGAGGAGTGTACCATTGCTCCTCTATAGTATGTATTTATACACCTCCTGGGGGCGGGATTAGGGGCGTTTGAATAGTAACGCGGAGTCCCTATTGGTTGGTCTCCCTCAGTCTAATCAAGTGATTAGATGGCTCTTATTATTGTATTATATACAGACTTATATTAATTAGTTCTGTATTTATGCACTTATACCAACATACAGGACCGTCGTGACAGTATATTGATTACCTACATTTGTCCTATACCTATACACCCACATCAGGGTTTGCTGACTTGCTCCGTCGCTGCTTTCTTTAGAGAATTTTAAGATAACTTTTATATATAAGATAAATAGATTTCAATTAGAAATGTAAATTTGTGTAATATTAAATAATTTTTTGTTTTGTGTTTTAAACCTTCTGGTTACCCATATGGTTTGTAAATTAGTTCTATTTACTCAGAATTATAATTTAGTTGAGTGCAACCCTATGGGATTTCTTCTCTGTTGGTCATCTCAGACCATTCCTACATACTATGTCCTGGTGTAAGGTCCGGGGGAACACCTCCCTCTAAGGTGGTTCCTCCCGCGACTTTACCTGCCTCCGCTCCAGCTCTGCCTCCTCCCTGCCGCGGGCGGGATCTTCCTTCTCCTCTGCTTCCCGCGGCGGCTACTGAACACGCGCATGCACACACACGGCCGAGGACCTTTACGTCCTCCCTCAGGAGGAGTTCCCGCCCCCAGCTGAGGCCGCGCGTCCCTCTCCCGCGCGGTGCACACGCCTGATGCGCGTGCATCGCTCACAAGCTGCACATCTAGCGCAGCTGTGGCAAGTTTCTCCCTACCAATCCCTATCTTCCCTGGGGCCGCTCCCTCGTTACTCCCCCTCTCCCTATTTGTCCTTCCTCTTACTTATACCTTGCTCAGCCATTCATTCTTTGGCTGAGCATAGCTTTGTATGACCTGTGTTAACCACAGTCGTGCCTGCCTCAGTTCCTGTCTCTTTGTCTCCTTAGTGATCCCTTGTGTACTGAACCGGCCTGGCTGTGGATCCGCTCTGGACTTCTACCCTTGGTTTGTATCCTGACCTCCTGGACTCCCCGACCCCTTAACTTCGGTTTGCAGATTCCGACCTACCTCCCGGCTCTGGACCCCAGGCTCTCGGTACCAACTATCTTCTGGAACCTCCCTTCTCGTCTGGCGAGTATCTTACTTTATCTTATACTCCCAGACGGTTCCAGATGCCTATTTTCCACTTTCCAGACGTGTCCCGTAGCTGTGGATGCAGTTTGTTACCCATCTCACCTCAGTTTCGGGGTCCCTCCTTGTCCGTGGTGAGCACAGCGTAACATTATGCTCAGCCCAACGGACATGGACCCCGAAGAGGTTGAGCAACCAAGCCCCATGCAGCGACTTCTCCAGCTAGAGGTGCAGCTTGCCTCCATGACGCAGGAGCTCTCTAGACTCTCCTCGTTGCAGCATTCCCCAGGCTCCTCTGCCATGGCAGCTGCGGCGTTTCCCTCCCCGGGTCTTCCCGTGGCTGTGGATCCTCGTCTCCCGGCTCCCAACCGCTATGCAGGGGATCCCCACGAGTGCAGAGGGTTTCTTAATCAGTGCGAGATGCAATTTGAATTATCTCCTTCGTGCTTCCCCACTGCACGTTGAAAGGTGGCCTATATTATGTCTCTCTTGAACGGAAAGGCCCTAGCCTGGGCATCCCCCATCTGGGAGCGGGAGCCTGCCATGACGCGTGACTATTCTCGCTTTCTTCGAGAATTCAGGCAAGTATTTGATACGCCTGGTTGCCAAATTACGGCAGATTCTTCTCTCTTCCATATTTCCCAGGGTACTCGTCCTGTCGCCGAGTATGCTTTGGACTTCCGGACCATCGCGGCGGAGACCTCCTGGAACGATGGCTCACTATCAGCAGCTTTTTGTCAGGGTCTGTCGGTTGCCATCAAGGACCAGCTGGCCACTATAGAGAGACCCACCAGATTGGAGGATCTCATTGCGGTCTGCATCCGCGTGGACCAGCGGCTATGAAAGAGAAGACTTGAACGCGCTCTTCCTCGTACCACCTCCTCCCGGTCTTCCAGCCGCAGTCTCGTCCATTACGTTCCCCAACCTATGGATGAGCCCGAACCTATGCAGCTTGGAGGTCATCGGCTATCCGCGTCTGAGAGACAGCGCCGACGAGATGGAGGACTGTGCCATTACTGCGGTCATCCCGGTCATCTGCTGGTAAGCTGCCCTCTGCGACCGGGAAACGCCAGGACCCAAGGTAAGCTGCCCTCTGCGACCGGGAAACGCCAGGACCCAGTAAGGTATGAGAGGGTCTCGCTGGGTGTAATCGCTTCTCCTCTTTCTTCTTCTAAAGTACTTCCCACTCGTATAATGCTGCCTATTTCTCTGGCTGGAATAACTCTCTGATCCCCGCTTCTGCATTTATAGATTCTGGGTCTCAGGGAAACTTTATTGATCAGAGTTTTGCCTATAGGAATGGGATTCCCTTCCGATCTAAGGCTGTTCCAGTTGGTCTGGAGGCCATAGACGGGAGTCCACTCCAACCAGCATTTATTTCCCTGGAGACTTGTTCTCTATCCCTCTCCACGGAGGACGGTCACCAAGAGAAGATTATCTTGGACGTGATCCACACTCCATCGGTAGATGTGATTCTGGGACACCCCTCGCTGCAACTTCATAACCCACAATTAGATTGGGTTAATAAACAACCCATACGATGGAGCCCCTAGTGCCTTAAGACCTGTCTTCCCCCCAAACGGATGTTAGCCGGAGTGGAATTACCGCAGAGTATAAAACTTCCCTTCCAACGGTCTACTGGGACCTGGCGGACGTTTTTGATAAGGTACGTTCTGAAGCAAAGACTGTATTCCATATTGGACTGGTATTGTATATCAGGGCCTGCACCTAGGACAATTTTTGCTCATATCAACATTGTTTTTCAGATAGATCCTAGTGGAAGGATTTATATTATATTGTCCAAAGGCTGCCATCCTGTCACTTCTGTCCCCCAGAAAGTTGGGATTTTATGCATGTGTATTTTCAAAGTAATCAGTACACAGGTTGTAGATATATTTATTCACTGTATTAGATAGTGTTTAGTATATTTGTATTTATTGTTCACCATTGATATTGATTATTTTATTATCTATGTTGTATAAGCCATCACTGTAAGCACGGGTAGTCACAATTTTGTTTTAATAGTTGAGCACTTTTTATGTGTTAGTTTCTAGCTCTTTGACATCACATCTTTAGGGAGGCTGTTTCATGTACCTACTTTTTCAGTAAAGAAGTACTTTCTCCTTAGTCTATCCCTTTCTAACTTTAAAGCATTCCTTGTTTCCTATAAAAATGTTTCTATTTACTGTAGTACCTTATTGATACCTTCGAGATATTTGAAGGTTTCAATCTTATCTCCCTTTCCTTCATATTTTCCAAGATATCTGTGTTGTGACTCTGTGGCATTAATCACTTTACTGAAGTCTTAACCTAATTACAGCACATGTTATTTGTCTTCACTGTGCTCTTGCTACATTGAATTGTGCGAGCATCTGAAGAGGACTAGAGGAACTTCTGTTTTCATTGGATTAAAAGTCAAAGAAAACTACTGTACTGTATAGCAGATTTATTTTTAGACATTTCAGGTATAATGCGGAGTAAAATACAATGACTACATTTTTTGTAGATACTGTAGCAAAGTTTTTGTCTGCCAATATTTTAACTAATGAAAATGTCACATTATTAAGTCATGCTCATCATTTCTAGATATGTTTTGAATAATTTGGACATTTATCTACAAAATAGTGTCACGTGCTTTATAAAAACATCTTAGATCTGCATCCAACATCTCAGTTTTCCCTTACATGGGCCAAGAGTTAGGCATTTATATTACCTGTATCCCAAATAAACTAATTATAAACCATTAGAATAAAATAAAAGAAGTTATTGTCTGAAAACATTGGTCATGGGTGGTCAACTGGTCATTGAAAAGTAAAATTATGACTTATTTGCTTAAAAATTGTCAGTATAATATTTAATGCATATCTACCTAAAGTAACCAATCTTTAAAAATGACACCAGCTATGTGATACCAGAATCAAATACTGTAAAAAAGTGTTAAACCCCACTTTGAACTGTACAAGTGTGTCAAACATACTGTACAATGCTCTAATCTAGCTATCATGCATTGTGAATATATTTAAGAACACTCTTACAATCAACGGTAAATATAAAAACACCAAAAGGAAAGTACATACCATATGCTTCAATTGAACAAAAAAATTAGTTAAATGCCCGAAGATAGCCCTCTAAACCTTAATGTAAAATTGACTATGCTGAAATCTTCTTTTACCCTCGGTTATCTTTTTCTCTCTCTTTCTGTTCTTTACAAAATGTTGACATGCTTTTCTAGTTAGGAGCTTTTGATACTGCATCAATTATTCATATAATTTAAAGTTAAACATGGAACAGGAATCAGAAACAGTGAAAATGCATTTATAAATTCAATCTTTTATAACAAATTCAGTATACAAATTGGATGTGGAAGTTATTTGATTTCGGAAAAATGCTGATGTTGGCATATACATTTGAATTCTATTTGGAAACATTAGGAACTAGCATACAATATTTAACAGAGATTGTGAACATTGCAGTTATCAACTTTCAAACAATGGAAGTAGAGACAGTTACTGGTGATTATAACTGATGTACTGTATGTTGTGAAACAGGTGACAGGATGCTAGTGCACGTTTTAACTGCTGTGACAACTTTGCAACTGTGATATAGGAAGTGTTAAGCCCCAGTCTATTACTTCCTGCTGTTAGCCTTAGTCACTTTGTCCTATAGATTGAAAGCTTCCATTTCACCCTGGGAGTATACTATCATTCATTCTATCATTTTGGGCATATTGTGGTTTGTATTACCTGTGTGCTAAGTAGCTGCATTACTGCTGCCATTTGTTTGATGCCACCTGCTGCTATGATGCTATGATGTTGCAAGACCCCTTCCTGGATCTCAGACAACATGATCCCAATGAACTACAGATGCAGTGGTCATTATCCGTCCATTTCTCTGAGCCGTTTAGGTAAAGTCTGCTGTATTCCACGCAGGATTCACTCATTATTCTTCCGTGAACGTTGCCGTAAATGCCGCCAATCACACCAAATGCACCTGTATTTACCGTTGTTGATTTCTTTGAATTACCCGGATTATGATTTGTTTGGGTGCGGTTCACCGTGTGTCTGTCAGATAGCAAAATGAATTCCCTTTGCACTATCCAGTGGCTATGTACTGTAGTCAATTTGCAGGTGTTTAAAAAACAGATAAAAACAGAGTCTACCACAGTGATCCATTGTAAATTGACCTTGGTCGCTGAAGACGTTATCAAATTTAGGCGTTTTCATAATTAAGTATCAAAACACAATGGTGGGTACATTATTCTCAATTGCTATGCCCGCACAATTGCTGAATAGACATACAGTCAACATCATGTCAAGTCCTTATACAAAACCGAATTGTATTTATGGATTTTCAATATTTAATGCAATCAATGCTATAAAAGATAAGAAGCCGACTTTAGCAGAGATTTATCATCATATCATTGAGAACTATGATTTTTTTCAAATTTTCACCTAACCATCGTGGGTGGAAGCATTCAATAAGGCAAACTTTAAATAATGAGGATTGCTTTTTTCGCACAGCCCCTCCTCAGGGAGATAGCAGTGGTTATTGGTCAGTGCTCCCAGCTTTTGCCGGTTTGTTTGCTCATGGCAACTTCAAAAGGAGAAAGGTTGGGTTTAATCCATTTAAGATTTGTATTTCACGACCCTGCAATGTACCAACACCGGCTTGCCAATAGAATTGCAATAACGGGCCGACCATCACTGGAAACCTGGTGAACTGCAATCCTTGCTACCTGGCCCGCTTGATTATAAGCCTGATTACAAGCCTGATTACCAACTTGATTACAAGTCTGATTACCAGTTTAAGCAGGTGCCTGTCAGCTATAATGCAGACTACATGAGTGACCCCAGCTTGTACGCACAATACACCTTTGACATTGGCTCATCTCCAACCAGTTGGCAAGGTTATAATGAAGGTACAGTAAATATAATGTACTATACAGTATTCCTTTTTATTCCCAGTGTCACTACAGTAGTATATGCCTATTCTATTTAGTTTGTTATCTGTTTCATTCCCCTCCCCCTCATCCTAGTTTTAAATCTCCTCCAACCTTTTTAACATTCTGCCCCTAGCACAGAAGATCCCTCTTCATTGAGATGCAATCCGTCCCTAGAATAAAGATGGCACCTCTCAGAAAAGGAGTCCCATTGCTCCAAAACCCCAAACCCTCCTTCCTACACCACATTCTTAGCCATGCATTAACCCCCCTGATTTCTGACTGTCTCCCTGCAGTAGCGCATGGCACTGGTAGTATTTAAAAAAATTCTATCTTGGAGGTCCTTGCCTTAAGCTTTTGGCCTAAATCCCTGAAATAATTTTTTAGGACCCTCCATCTTTCTCTAACTCTGTCATTGATGCAAACATGTACCAAGACCACCGAGTTAATCACAGCCCCTCCCAACAATCTGTCTACCTGATCCGCAAAGTGCCAAACCCGAGCACCCGGGAGGCAACAAACTGTTCAGTTCATGCGGTCATGACAAAAGATTGCCCTATCTACCTTCCTAATAATGGAGTCCCCTACCACCACAATCTTTCTTGGTATCTGAGCATCCTGAGTCCCCTCTGTGCAGGAGGAACTATTCCCCTGGCTCTTAGAGGAATCAGTCTATCCCAGCCTTGCCATTTCTACCCTCAGCTCAGAACTGTCCTGGCTCTCCCTATTGCCCCTGCTTCCCCTTCTAATGTTTACCCAGCTACCTACCTGCTCATCACTAACAGCGCCATCATCTGCACCAGTAGTCGAAGCAAGTCAAATAAATTTGATGATATATTTACAGTGGCGGCTGCCTTTCGTCTAAAGCGGCGCCACCGCGGGTATTTTTAAACCGCGTGCAGACGCGGGCTTTTTTTTTTCTTTTCAGCGCCGCAGGCCATTAGCACCATTAGCTAATTATTAGCTAATTATTAATTATTAATTAATTATAATTATAATTAATTATTAGTTCATTATTAATGGCCACAGGCCATTAGCACCATTAGCTAATTATTAGTTAATTTTTAATGATTAGCACCATTAGCGCTGTCGGGAGAAACGGCCGCGCGTGGCCGCAAGATGCGGCTGGCGTGCGGTCAAGTTCGGCAGCTGAAAAAAAAAAGCCCCGAACAATTGCGGGTAAGTGTTAGGTTAAAGGTGGCCGGCACAGTACATTAGAAAAGAGGCGTCTAATAGGGGATATGATAACAATATACAAAAAAATTATTCGGGGGCAGTACAGGGAGCTTTCAAAATAAATATTCACTCCAAGGGCAGTACAAAGGAATTGAGGGCATCCCTTAAGGTTGGTGGAAAGATTTCACCAGCAACAAAGAAAAGGGTCCTTTACAGTAAGGGCAGTTAAAATGTGGAATTTTTACCCATGGAGACTGTGATGGCAGATACTGTACAATAGATTTGTTCAAAAAAAGGTTGGACACCTTTTTAGAAAGGAAAGGTATACAGGGATATACCAAATAAGTAAACATGGGAAGAATGTTGATCCAGGGAATATCTGATTGCCAATTCTTTGAATCAGGAAGGAATTTATTTTCACCCTTATGAGATATCATTGGATGATATGACACTGGGGTTTTTTGTTTGCCTTCCTCTGGATCAATAAATAATAATAATAAAGTATCTGTTGTCTAAATTTAGCATAGGTTGAACTTGATGAACGTATGTCTTTTTTCAACCTCATCTACTATACAGTATAACTATCAAAATCTAGAAAATAAAAGTGGTTTTTACTATTTAGATACACTAACAGCAGAACTGTACTACTGTCAGCAGATACAGTACCTAGTGACTCCATGGGGAAATGCCCTGTATATTACTGTACAGTCATTTAATTAGGGGCATAGGGCCTTATTCAGAGAACATTCATAAAAAAATTCGCCTGGGAATTTAAAATGAATGTTTTTTGGCCGTTGCTATCACGGTATTCAGAAAGGCTCGAATACCTGTGATAGCAGAATGCAAAAACCTGGCGAGTTGCTGCCAGCGAGAGCCTCGAGCCTCTGCAAAGGCAAAAACCAGCGATTTATTTCTGCTGCAGAGAGAGCTGCTCTGAGAGAGCCGCCTCTCCCAGCGGAAATGTCGCCCGAAATGTATTAATTTAAATATCCATTTCTTTAATAGTGTAGAGGTGCAGGGGGTCTCCGGAGCTGAACCACGTTGGTTTTGTGTCCGGGGACCCCCTGCTTCCCGAGATACAGGCCCCTTTATGGGGTGCCGGTATCTCCTATGCAAGGAAATGTCCCGGTCACGTGACGCGTGACTGGGTCGCAAGGTATTTCAGCCAATCAGCGTGTGGAATTGGTTCCCATGATCTGATTGGCTGAAATACCTTGTGACCCAGCGGCCATCTTGGATTTACTGACGTCATGTTAAAGGTAAATGAAGCACAGCCATTCTGATTGGCTGGCATCATTCCCTTTAAGTGACGTCACAGCAAAAAAAAAAAATTTAAGCCTGCACATGGTTTTAACAGCCAATCAGGTGGCTGTTAACCATTGTGAGGGTAAATGTGACGTCACAAGCCATATTTAAGGCCGTGACGCCTCATTTGAGCCCAAGAAGCCGACGAGACAGCATCGGCTGGGATTTAACATGGGGTTTTATGGATTGACAGATGAAGAAAGAAGATAAAGAACAACAAGAAATGGTTACAGATGAAGATAGAAGACGGTGAGTAAAGAAAGAAAAAAGAAGTTTGGGGTACCTGAGCCGGATCCTGATGGATGATGGCATCGGATGCTGTTGGAGGCCTTCAAGGTACGTGAGCTTCCTGTTAACCCGGGAGTCGGAGGGCCACCGCTTCTAATGGTAAGTAAGATATTCTATGTTTGTAAATGTCTCTTTTTACAGGTCTATTTTTTGGGTGTGTTTTTTGATTTTTTGGGGGAGGCACATTGACTGATAATATATTAATCTGTACCTCTTTCGGGTACAGATTAATACATTATTATGCCAATATTTGGGGGGCATTTCTCGCTTGTTATTGATGTGGATGTGATTGTTTGTTTATGGTTAATGTATTAAAAGGTTTGCGATTGGTGTTCGCTTGTACTTAAAGTTATATTATGTTAGCTAATGTGTTTTATGGATACTTCAGAGATAGTTTAAATGTATTTATTTGTCTTTTAATGGTTACATTAATTAATGTAGGATTAATTCATTGTTTACATTGGTTAGTGTTACTATTCATTTTGAGTTGCTTTAGGGATTAATTGGTTTGATTGGGTAATGGTTTAATTAATTCATTGTTGATGTTGTAATTGCTTCTATTGATTGGATTAGCTGGCTACTGATTTTATTTAGTGAAGTGTGTTTTTTGGGAGTATGGTTAGGTTTTATTACTGTGTGTCTTGTGTATTACTGTATTTTTATTAGGGTGCTCATTGAGTGCTATAGAGGCTTATCATGCCCATATTATTATTATTATTATATGGGTATGATGTACCACTATACTACTCAATGGGTACAGGGTGGGTATAGTCAGTCTGGGGTGGGTGCTTAGGCCTCACGGGTGAGTGAAGGGGGTATTAGCCCTAAGGATGGGTGTTTAGACCTTGCGGGGGGGTAGCGGTTGGGTTAACCCCTTTATTACCTTAGCGGTATTAACCGCTAAGGTAATGAAGGGGTTAACTCCCCCCGCAACCCCCCCGCAATGCCTCAACAGCCACTAAGGGCCAAATTCCCCCTTCACCCACCCCCGCTAGCCACAGTATTGTATTGTACTGTATGTTTCTTACAGTAAGCCTGGCACGGGTGTTTAACCCCTTCATTGCTTTAGCGATTAGCCGCTAAGGTAATGAAGTTGCTGTACATGCATGTTTCCTGCCTCGGATGCATGCCGGGGGGGTCCGGAGCTGCTATTAATGGCTATCAGCTCCGGAGACCCCCGGCATCAATCCGAGGCAGGAAAGGGGCTTGATTTTTCCTAAGTCCCGACATATCGCAGCTCATCGACCCATCTCCCCACCAATTGACCAACAATTTTGTGGTGAATTGAATTTGGGGTGAAAAGCATTTTTTAGGGCTGCGATGGGCTATGATAGGCTGCGACACCAGACTCGCAGGTCTCTGAATCGCGCGAGTTTATCAACCATCCGAAAATGGACGATAAGGGGCTGATCGCTGCTCAGTCAGCGAATTTCGGATGGAGATAAAATTTTGCGTCGATACAGGCCGTTATCGAGCACTTATTGAGGCTATCTGAATATGAGTAGCCATTTTGGTCAATAAGTGCTCGATAAGGGCCTTATCAAGGCTTTCCGAATAAGGCCCATAGAGCCATATTTACGATGCAGTGCTGCTCCATGAGGTATCACTCAGTGCCAGAAGATATCTTGAATAGCACTGCTTAGTAATATGGGCCATAATATCTTCAGTACCCTAATGATGTACAGTGATAATAACAAGACCCCTGTGATCACAGAACCTTGTAACAATTTGCTTGTTCATTGAAGAGATCGACACTGCAGCTGTCCAGGATCATCTGCCTAGGATCCGCTGCGCAATGAGCACAGAAGACTTTATATTCTGTTCCTGATGGATCAGGGGTTATGTGATCATTGCAAAATCAATCACATGACCTTGAAGCCAGAATGTCTGAGGTACAATGGTGTAGCATACTGTATGTCACAGAAATATATACGTGTGAATGGGATTTATCATTTTTAAATATCAGTGTGGAAAATCTCAAGCACACATCTACAGAGTTTAAAATAGGGAGCATCACTAATATCAACAATTAAATGACCCAATAAAAATAATAAAAAGATCATCCAGCAATCAAAAGCAATGCTATTGTAAGCTCATCTCCAGTAATTTTTTTATTATCATTTATTTTGAATATCTGCCACTCTTGTCTCTTTTCTCCTTCCGGCAAGATTTCTAACGTTTACCTGGGAGCATGAGAAGCCAAACTTCACAGAAATTAATTCTTCATTCTATTCTGCCAGTAAAATAATATTTAGCATTTTAATTATAAATATTAATAATACATTTAAAGATTAGTCATGCATAAAAGTCAATTGGTAAAAACTAAAACTGATTTTGTAATAATACATAGTAGTAGCAAACTGCTAATGAAAAAAGTAAGACCATAATAGCTTTTGTTCCTACTGATTATGGGGAAATGAAGATTATAACCATTGTGGAACATGCTGACTGTGATGGTATTTTCATCTGAAGCACATAATGCTGTGGGTTTATTAATGACTAAGCAGCTGTATGTATGTATGTCTTTATTTATATAGCACCATTATTGTACATAGCGCTTCACAGCAGTAATAAACATGACAATCATATAAATAACAAATAATACAAATAACACATAAAGGAAAAAAGTGCTTCAGACATAAAAGCAACATTTATTAAAATGAGTCCCTGCTTTGAAAAGTTTACAATCTAAGTGGTAAGTAGGAAGTACGTATAGAGACAGTAGGAGAGCGTTCTGGTAAGTGTGTCTTCAAGGGGCCAAGGATTATCTATGAGGTGTAAATTATCAGCCATGGAGCTGATCTATATCAGTTGCTGAAATATGCCATCTTGAGTTCTGCTCTGTTATTTATCTTTGAAGTAAGAACATACCCTCTCTATCTATTTGACCCCAACATTATAAGTCAATTACTGTAATTAAATGTATCTTCAGAAGAAACACCGTATTTGTCCTAAATGGCCTTTCAACCTCTGTATAGGGTTTTTATCGAAAAGAGCCCTTCCACCATTTGTGTTACTCAAATATTTAGATTAAGTGAAATTAGCTGCATCACACACCACACTTACAGTTGTCATGGGAGATTAGGCATTTTACACCTTTTTACCAGGATTATTTATTGCGCAAAACAAGATAACAAAATAAATTTAGTTTATTCACAGAAATAGGCATACACACAGTGAAACACAAAATACAGAAGAAAAGCACACTTATTCGGGGTCTGGGTGTCGAAAACTAGACTGTTCTAGGTGCAGGGAACACTAAATAAGAGTTTTACCCAAACTGAGACCTGGACTCTTTTTAACCGAGGGATAGTACCAAACTCATGGAACTAAAATCGTCTTGTAGTTCCAGCTACAACTGCTACGTTCGATTATTAGAACTTGGGGCTTAGAAACAGGACTTAGAATCTGGCGGGCAGACGTTCCTGGCTTGAAATCGAAGCCGCTTGCTCTGCTATTCGTGCAAGAGCATTTTTGAAAAGCCCGCCCGCACTTCTACCACTAGAAATCTCAAACCTGATTCCCTCAGATGTTTCTTATAGTATTTGGAGATTCATTCACAAAATACTACAGCCAATCAGCAAATGGGAACTTTCTCAGTAGCCAATCAGAGCAAAGCCGGTCTAGAATGCTGGGTCAGTGGGAAATCTGAAATTCCCAGGGGACATGTGCAAGTTTGCCACCTCCATCCCTGGCTATCTCATGCCACCCGCTGAGTCAGGCTCCTCCAAATCTGGCAGAATAAATGGCAGCCCGGGCGACTGCCATAGTTCCCAGGACGTGGGTACTTGAGCCCTTCCCTGCTAACCAAATGGCTTTCACACCTCTGGCATCCTCTGGCTACTTTAAACTCAGATGTCCACTTGACTTACCAGCACCAACTTGGTAGCCCTGACAATCTATGTGGCCATTGGTTCCGAACGTCCCAGATCATATACAGTGCACAACAGTACATAACAGCACTATTACAATATTAATAACATATACTTTAGTACCTGTCTTAGTCTCTGGGTATGGGGAATATAATAGAAAGATGCACTTTTATTTCTATCAGCCATTATTCCCCACACATTACCTACTGGACTTAGACTGAACTCTGAGATTCCCCTCACAACCTTATCTACGGTTGGAGTACCCAAAAACCCCAATATAGGTTCTGCACTACCTGGGCATTAATTTGGGGTATCCCCCTTAACCTAGGGACCCCTTATAGTAACAGGACACATTTCATCCTTCTGCTCGATTTACCTTTCTGGGCTATGCGCAAGCCGTGAACCCTAGCGGTGAGTCGTGCAAGCGTTTTCAATAGGAGATATTGCCGGGACAATGTGCCTACATGTAGTCGAAAATCAGGCATGATTCCCGGGTTCATTTTTAGGGGAACCGACAGCTCCAGACCCCAACTACCTAGGCACATTCTAACAACAATTCCTCCGCAAAACCCCCTTTGAAACTCGCCCTAGCAATCCCTGCTCACTGGCATCCCTGGAAAGGTAAAAACACAAAAATTCTTTATTAATGCAAAGGGCAGGTTATGCATATAACGTTACTGGGCCCAAGAGCTGACTCTCTTGAATCCTTATACTCGGATCAGAGGTAACAAGACAGGGCTTGACCTTTATTAAGAGCCTGGTTACCCCCTCACCATCGCAACAGTAAAATATACAGTATGTCGAAACACATTGACAACATGTGGCAAACATACAGTACTGTAGAAAGCCTGTCTTCACTTAATTTTATTACTTTTTTTGATTTCCTGAGGTTTTGGTGTGCTTCGCCATTGCTGCCCATTATTTATGTTTCTTGACCGGATTCTTTTTGCCTTAACACCCAGTTATACTACGTATTATCCCTTTAGACTTCAGTTAGGGGCAGGCCATGAGATTCCTTCTTGTGAATTTCACCTCTGCTTTTAACAAATATCCTTTCAGATATAAGACATTTACCCCCTGTCCTCATGTAGTATCCATGTTTCAATTCTAAGGACTCTTGTCTCACCATCACTTTTGGGAGGCTATGTTGATATGAGCAAAAAATGTCCTAGGCGCAGGCCCTGATATACAATACCAGTCCAATATGGAATACAGTCCTTGGATTATGAGGTAGGCTGAGACAGTCTCTTGCTGCAACAGGACACTGACTATGTGCTATTCACTCGAGATCCATGCTGTGTGGAAACAGAAAAAACAAAAAACACAATTGCGCAGCAAATATGAGACTGTGAGGCACCCTCACACCCTGCTAACTACTTACAATGTAGTAGTAATCAGCGTACAGAAATTGGTATCTTTAGGGATATGTCCTCTTTGGTCATCTAATGCCGACCCTCAGATATGGTGTGCTCCCGCCAGTCTTGGAACCAGTGATTACTACTACATTGTAAGTAGTTAGCAGGGGGTGAGGGTTTTTTGTTTTTTCTGTTTCCACATAGCATGGATCTCGAGTGAATAGCACATAGTCAGTGTCCTGTTGCAGCAAGAGTGCTGTCTCAGCCTACCTCATAATCCAAAGACTGTATTCCATATTGGACTGGTATTGTATATCAGGGCCTGCACCTAGGACAATTTTTGCTCATATCAACATTGTTTTTCAGATAGATCCTAGTGGAAGGATTTATATTATATTGTCCAAAGGCTGCCATCCTGTCACTTCTGTCCCCCAGAAAGTTGGGATTTTATGCATGTGTATTTTCAAAGTAATCAGTACACAGGTTGTAGATATATTTATTCACTGTATTAGATAGTGTTTAGTATATTTGTATTTATTGTTCACCATTGATATTGATTATTTTATTATCTATGTTGTATAAGCCATCACTGTAAGCACGGGTAGTCACAATTTTGTTTTAATAGTTGAGCACTTTTTATGTGTTAGTTTCTAGCTCTTTGACATCACATCTTTAGGGAGGCTGTTTCATGTACCTACTTTTTCAGTAAAGAAGTACTTTCTCCTTAGTCTATCCCTTTCTAACTTTAAAGCATTCCTTGTTTCCTATAAAAATGTTTCTATTTACTGTAGTACCTTATTGATACCTTCGAGATATTTGAAGGTTTCAATCTTATCTCCCTTTCCTTCATATTTTCCAAGATATCTGTGTTGTGACTCTGTGGCATTAATCACTTTACTGAAGTCTTAACCTAATTACAGCACATGTTATTTGTCTTCACTGTGCTCTTGCTACATTGAATTGTGCGAGCATCTGAAGAGGACTAGAGGAACTTCTGTTTTCATTGGATTAAAAGTCAAAGAAAACTACTGTACTGTATAGCAGATTTATTTTTAGACATTTCAGGTATAATGCGGAGTAAAATACAATGACTACATTTTTTGTAGATACTGTAGCAAAGTTTTTGTCTGCCAATATTTTAACTAATGAAAATGTCACATTATTAAGTCATGCTCATCATTTCTAGATATGTTTTGAATAATTTGGACATTTATCTACAAAATAGTGTCACGTGCTTTATAAAAACATCTTAGATCTGCATCCAACATCTCAGTTTTCCCTTACATGGGCCAAGAGTTAGGCATTTATATTACCTGTATCCCAAATAAACTAATTATAAACCATTAGAATAAAATAAAAGAAGTTATTGTCTGAAAACATTGGTCATGGGTGGTCAACTGGTCATTGAAAAGTAAAATTATGACTTATTTGCTTAAAAATTGTCAGTATAATATTTAATGCATATCTACCTAAAGTAACCAATCTTTAAAAATGACACCAGCTATGTGATACCAGAATCAAATACTGTAAAAAAGTGTTAAACCCCACTTTGAACTGTACAAGTGTGTCAAACATACTGTACAATGCTCTAATCTAGCTATCATGCATTGTGAATATATTTAAGAACACTCTTACAATCAACGGTAAATATAAAAACACCAAAAGGAAAGTACATACCATATGCTTCAATTGAACAAAAAAATTAGTTAAATGCCCGAAGATAGCCCTCTAAACCTTAATGTAAAATTGACTATGCTGAAATCTTCTTTTACCCTCGGTTATCTTTTTCTCTCTCTTTCTGTTCTTTACAAAATGTTGACATGCTTTTCTAGTTAGGAGCTTTTGATACTGCATCAATTATTCATATAATTTAAAGTTAAACATGGAACAGGAATCAGAAACAGTGAAAATGCATTTATAAATTCAATCTTTTATAACAAATTCAGTATACAAATTGGATGTGGAAGTTATTTGATTTCGGAAAAATGCTGATGTTGGCATATACATTTGAATTCTATTTGGAAACATTAGGAACTAGCATACAATATTTAACAGAGATTGTGAACATTGCAGTTATCAACTTTCAAACAATGGAAGTAGAGACAGTTACTGGTGATTATAACTGATGTACTGTATGTTGTGAAACAGGTGACAGGATGCTAGTGCACGTTTTAACTGCTGTGACAACTTTGCAACTGTGATATAGGAAGTGTTAAGCCCCAGTCTATTACTTCCTGCTGTTAGCCTTAGTCACTTTGTCCTATAGATTGAAAGCTTCCATTTCACCCTGGGAGTATACTATCATTCATTCTATCATTTTGGGCATATTGTGGTTTGTATTACCTGTGTGCTAAGTAGCTGCATTACTGCTGCCATTTGTTTGATGCCACCTGCTGCTATGATGCTATGATGTTGCAAGACCCCTTCCTGGATCTCAGACAACATGATCCCAATGAACTACAGATGCAGTGGTCATTATCCGTCCATTTCTCTGAGCCGTTTAGGTAAAGTCTGCTGTATTCCACGCAGGATTCACTCATTATTCTTCCGTGAACGTTGCCGTAAATGCCGCCAATCACACCAAATGCACCTGTATTTACCGTTGTTGATTTCTTTGAATTACCCGGATTATGATTTGTTTGGGTGCGGTTCACCGTGTGTCTGTCAGATAGCAAAATGAATTCCCTTTGCACTATCCAGTGGCTATGTACTGTAGTCAATTTGCAGGTGTTTAAAAAACAGATAAAAACAGAGTCTACCACAGTGATCCATTGTAAATTGACCTTGGTCGCTGAAGACGTTATCAAATTTAGGCGTTTTCATAATTAAGTATCAAAACACAATGGTGGGTACATTATTCTCAATTGCTATGCCCGCACAATTGCTGAATAGACATACAGTCAACATCATGTCAAGTCCTTATACAAAACCGAATTGTATTTATGGATTTTCAATATTTAATGCAATCAATGCTATAAAAGATAAGAAGCCGACTTTAGCAGAGATTTATCATCATATCATTGAGAACTATGATTTTTTTCAAATTTTCACCTAACCATCGTGGGTGGAAGCATTCAATAAGGCAAACTTTAAATAATGAGGATTGCTTTTTTCGCACAGCCCCTCCTCAGGGAGATAGCAGTGGTTATTGGTCAGTGCTCCCAGCTTTTGCCGGTTTGTTTGCTCATGGCAACTTCAAAAGGAGAAAGGTTGGGTTTAATCCATTTAAGATTTGTATTTCACGACCCTGCAATGTACCAACACCGGCTTGCCAATAGAATTGCAATAACGGGCCGACCATCACTGGAAACCTGGTGAACTGCAATCCTTGCTACCTGGCCCGCTTGATTATAAGCCTGATTACAAGCCTGATTACCAACTTGATTACAAGTCTGATTACCAGTTTAAGCAGGTGCCTGTCAGCTATAATGCAGACTACATGAGTGACCCCAGCTTGTACGCACAATACACCTTTGACATTGGCTCATCTCCAACCAGTTGGCAAGGTTATAATGAAGGTACAGTAAATATAATGTACTATACAGTATTCCTTTTTATTCCCAGTGTCACTACAGTAGTATATGCCTATTCTATTTAGTTTGTTATCTGTTTCATTCCCCTCCCCCTCATCCTAGTTTTAAATCTCCTCCAACCTTTTTAACATTCTGCCCCTAGCACAGAAGATCCCTCTTCATTGAGATGCAATCCGTCCCTAGAATAAAGATGGCACCTCTCAGAAAAGGAGTCCCATTGCTCCAAAACCCCAAACCCTCCTTCCTACACCACATTCTTAGCCATGCATTAACCCCCCTGATTTCTGACTGTCTCCCTGCAGTAGCGCATGGCACTGGTAGTATTTAAAAAAATTCTATCTTGGAGGTCCTTGCCTTAAGCTTTTGGCCTAAATCCCTGAAATAATTTTTTAGGACCCTCCATCTTTCTCTAACTCTGTCATTGATGCAAACATGTACCAAGACCACCGAGTTAATCACAGCCCCTCCCAACAATCTGTCTACCTGATCCGCAAAGTGCCAAACCCGAGCACCCGGGAGGCAACAAACTGTTCAGTTCATGCGGTCATGACAAAAGATTGCCCTATCTACCTTCCTAATAATGGAGTCCCCTACCACCACAATCTTTCTTGGTATCTGAGCATCCTGAGTCCCCTCTGTGCAGGAGGAACTATTCCCCTGGCTCTTAGAGGAATCAGTCTATCCCAGCCTTGCCATTTCTACCCTCAGCTCAGAACTGTCCTGGCTCTCCCTATTGCCCCTGCTTCCCCTTCTAATGTTTACCCAGCTACCTACCTGCTCATCACTAACAGCGCCATCATCTGCACCAGTAGTCGAAGCAAGTCAAATAAATTTGATGATATATTTACAGTGGCGGCTGCCTTTCGTCTAAAGCGGCGCCACCGCGGGTATTTTTAAACCGCGTGCAGACGCGGGCTTTTTTTTTTCTTTTCAGCGCCGCAGGCCATTAGCACCATTAGCTAATTATTAGCTAATTATTAATTATTAATTAATTATAATTATAATTAATTATTAGTTCATTATTAATGGCCACAGGCCATTAGCACCATTAGCTAATTATTAGTTAATTTTTAATGATTAGCACCATTAGCGCTGTCGGGAGAAACGGCCGCGCGTGGCCGCAAGATGCGGCTGGCGTGCGGTCAAGTTCGGCAGCTGAAAAAAAAAAGCCCCGAACAATTGCGGGTAAGTGTTAGGTTAAAGGTGGCCGGCACAGTACATTAGAAAAGAGGCGTCTAATAGGGGATATGATAACAATATACAAAAAAATTATTCGGGGGCAGTACAGGGAGCTTTCAAAATAAATATTCACTCCAAGGGCAGTACAAAGGAATTGAGGGCATCCCTTAAGGTTGGTGGAAAGATTTCACCAGCAACAAAGAAAAGGGTCCTTTACAGTAAGGGCAGTTAAAATGTGGAATTTTTACCCATGGAGACTGTGATGGCAGATACTGTACAATAGATTTGTTCAAAAAAAGGTTGGACACCTTTTTAGAAAGGAAAGGTATACAGGGATATACCAAATAAGTAAACATGGGAAGAATGTTGATCCAGGGAATATCTGATTGCCAATTCTTTGAATCAGGAAGGAATTTATTTTCACCCTTATGAGATATCATTGGATGATATGACACTGGGGTTTTTTGTTTGCCTTCCTCTGGATCAATAAATAATAATAATAAAGTATCTGTTGTCTAAATTTAGCATAGGTTGAACTTGATGAACGTATGTCTTTTTTCAACCTCATCTACTATACAGTATAACTATCAAAATCTAGAAAATAAAAGTGGTTTTTACTATTTAGATACACTAACAGCAGAACTGTACTACTGTCAGCAGATACAGTACCTAGTGACTCCATGGGGAAATGCCCTGTATATTACTGTACAGTCATTTAATTAGGGGCATAGGGCCTTATTCAGAGAACATTCATAAAAAAATTCGCCTGGGAATTTAAAATGAATGTTTTTTGGCCGTTGCTATCACGGTATTCAGAAAGGCTCGAATACCTGTGATAGCAGAATGCAAAAACCTGGCGAGTTGCTGCCAGCGAGAGCCTCGAGCCTCTGCAAAGGCAAAAACCAGCGATTTATTTCTGCTGCAGAGAGAGCTGCTCTGAGAGAGCCGCCTCTCCCAGCGGAAATGTCGCCCGAAATGTATTAATTTAAATATCCATTTCTTTAATAGTGTAGAGGTGCAGGGGGTCTCCGGAGCTGAACCACGTTGGTTTTGTGTCCGGGGACCCCCTGCTTCCCGAGATACAGGCCCCTTTATGGGGTGCCGGTATCTCCTATGCAAGGAAATGTCCCGGTCACGTGACGCGTGACTGGGTCGCAAGGTATTTCAGCCAATCAGCGTGTGGAATTGGTTCCCATGATCTGATTGGCTGAAATACCTTGTGACCCAGCGGCCATCTTGGATTTACTGACGTCATGTTAAAGGTAAATGAAGCACAGCCATTCTGATTGGCTGGCATCATTCCCTTTAAGTGACGTCACAGCAAAAAAAAAAAATTTAAGCCTGCACATGGTTTTAACAGCCAATCAGGTGGCTGTTAACCATTGTGAGGGTAAATGTGACGTCACAAGCCATATTTAAGGCCGTGACGCCTCATTTGAGCCCAAGAAGCCGACGAGACAGCATCGGCTGGGATTTAACATGGGGTTTTATGGATTGACAGATGAAGAAAGAAGATAAAGAACAACAAGAAATGGTTACAGATGAAGATAGAAGACGGTGAGTAAAGAAAGAAAAAAGAAGTTTGGGGTACCTGAGCCGGATCCTGATGGATGATGGCATCGGATGCTGTTGGAGGCCTTCAAGGTACGTGAGCTTCCTGTTAACCCGGGAGTCGGAGGGCCACCGCTTCTAATGGTAAGTAAGATATTCTATGTTTGTAAATGTCTCTTTTTACAGGTCTATTTTTTGGGTGTGTTTTTTGATTTTTTGGGGGAGGCACATTGACTGATAATATATTAATCTGTACCTCTTTCGGGTACAGATTAATACATTATTATGCCAATATTTGGGGGGCATTTCTCGCTTGTTATTGATGTGGATGTGATTGTTTGTTTATGGTTAATGTATTAAAAGGTTTGCGATTGGTGTTCGCTTGTACTTAAAGTTATATTATGTTAGCTAATGTGTTTTATGGATACTTCAGAGATAGTTTAAATGTATTTATTTGTCTTTTAATGGTTACATTAATTAATGTAGGATTAATTCATTGTTTACATTGGTTAGTGTTACTATTCATTTTGAGTTGCTTTAGGGATTAATTGGTTTGATTGGGTAATGGTTTAATTAATTCATTGTTGATGTTGTAATTGCTTCTATTGATTGGATTAGCTGGCTACTGATTTTATTTAGTGAAGTGTGTTTTTTGGGAGTATGGTTAGGTTTTATTACTGTGTGTCTTGTGTATTACTGTATTTTTATTAGGGTGCTCATTGAGTGCTATAGAGGCTTATCATGCCCATATTATTATTATTATTATATGGGTATGATGTACCACTATACTACTCAATGGGTACAGGGTGGGTATAGTCAGTCTGGGGTGGGTGCTTAGGCCTCACGGGTGAGTGAAGGGGGTATTAGCCCTAAGGATGGGTGTTTAGACCTTGCGGGGGGGTAGCGGTTGGGTTAACCCCTTTATTACCTTAGCGGTATTAACCGCTAAGGTAATGAAGGGGTTAACTCCCCCCGCAACCCCCCCGCAATGCCTCAACAGCCACTAAGGGCCAAATTCCCCCTTCACCCACCCCCGCTAGCCACAGTATTGTATTGTACTGTATGTTTCTTACAGTAAGCCTGGCACGGGTGTTTAACCCCTTCATTGCTTTAGCGATTAGCCGCTAAGGTAATGAAGTTGCTGTACATGCATGTTTCCTGCCTCGGATGCATGCCGGGGGGGTCCGGAGCTGCTATTAATGGCTATCAGCTCCGGAGACCCCCGGCATCAATCCGAGGCAGGAAAGGGGCTTGATTTTTCCTAAGTCCCGACATATCGCAGCTCATCGACCCATCTCCCCACCAATTGACCAACAATTTTGTGGTGAATTGAATTTGGGGTGAAAAGCATTTTTTAGGGCTGCGATGGGCTATGATAGGCTGCGACACCAGACTCGCAGGTCTCTGAATCGCGCGAGTTTATCAACCATCCGAAAATGGACGATAAGGGGCTGATCGCTGCTCAGTCAGCGAATTTCGGATGGAGATAAAATTTTGCGTCGATACAGGCCGTTATCGAGCACTTATTGAGGCTATCTGAATATGAGTAGCCATTTTGGTCAATAAGTGCTCGATAAGGGCCTTATCAAGGCTTTCCGAATAAGGCCCATAGAGCCATATTTACGATGCAGTGCTGCTCCATGAGGTATCACTCAGTGCCAGAAGATATCTTGAATAGCACTGCTTAGTAATATGGGCCATAATATCTTCAGTACCCTAATGATGTACAGTGATAATAACAAGACCCCTGTGATCACAGAACCTTGTAACAATTTGCTTGTTCATTGAAGAGATCGACACTGCAGCTGTCCAGGATCATCTGCCTAGGATCCGCTGCGCAATGAGCACAGAAGACTTTATATTCTGTTCCTGATGGATCAGGGGTTATGTGATCATTGCAAAATCAATCACATGACCTTGAAGCCAGAATGTCTGAGGTACAATGGTGTAGCATACTGTATGTCACAGAAATATATACGTGTGAATGGGATTTATCATTTTTAAATATCAGTGTGGAAAATCTCAAGCACACATCTACAGAGTTTAAAATAGGGAGCATCACTAATATCAACAATTAAATGACCCAATAAAAATAATAAAAAGATCATCCAGCAATCAAAAGCAATGCTATTGTAAGCTCATCTCCAGTAATTTTTTTATTATCATTTATTTTGAATATCTGCCACTCTTGTCTCTTTTCTCCTTCCGGCAAGATTTCTAACGTTTACCTGGGAGCATGAGAAGCCAAACTTCACAGAAATTAATTCTTCATTCTATTCTGCCAGTAAAATAATATTTAGCATTTTAATTATAAATATTAATAATACATTTAAAGATTAGTCATGCATAAAAGTCAATTGGTAAAAACTAAAACTGATTTTGTAATAATACATAGTAGTAGCAAACTGCTAATGAAAAAAGTAAGACCATAATAGCTTTTGTTCCTACTGATTATGGGGAAATGAAGATTATAACCATTGTGGAACATGCTGACTGTGATGGTATTTTCATCTGAAGCACATAATGCTGTGGGTTTATTAATGACTAAGCAGCTGTATGTATGTATGTCTTTATTTATATAGCACCATTATTGTACATAGCGCTTCACAGCAGTAATAAACATGACAATCATATAAATAACAAATAATACAAATAACACATAAAGGAAAAAAGTGCTTCAGACATAAAAGCAACATTTATTAAAATGAGTCCCTGCTTTGAAAAGTTTACAATCTAAGTGGTAAGTAGGAAGTACGTATAGAGACAGTAGGAGAGCGTTCTGGTAAGTGTGTCTTCAAGGGGCCAAGGATTATCTATGAGGTGTAAATTATCAGCCATGGAGCTGATCTATATCAGTTGCTGAAATATGCCATCTTGAGTTCTGCTCTGTTATTTATCTTTGAAGTAAGAACATACCCTCTCTATCTATTTGACCCCAACATTATAAGTCAATTACTGTAATTAAATGTATCTTCAGAAGAAACACCGTATTTGTCCTAAATGGCCTTTCAACCTCTGTATAGGGTTTTTATCGAAAAGAGCCCTTCCACCATTTGTGTTACTCAAATATTTAGATTAAGTGAAATTAGCTGCATCACACACCACACTTACAGTTGTCATGGGAGATTAGGCATTTTACACCTTTTTACCAGGATTATTTATTGCGCAAAACAAGATAACAAAATAAATTTAGTTTATTCACAGAAATAGGCATACACACAGTGAAACACAAAATACAGAAGAAAAGCACACTTATTCGGGGTCTGGGTGTCGAAAACTAGACTGTTCTAGGTGCAGGGAACACTAAATAAGAGTTTTACCCAAACTGAGACCTGGACTCTTTTTAACCGAGGGATAGTACCAAACTCATGGAACTAAAATCGTCTTGTAGTTCCAGCTACAACTGCTACGTTCGATTATTAGAACTTGGGGCTTAGAAACAGGACTTAGAATCTGGCGGGCAGACGTTCCTGGCTTGAAATCGAAGCCGCTTGCTCTGCTATTCGTGCAAGAGCATTTTTGAAAAGCCCGCCCGCACTTCTACCACTAGAAATCTCAAACCTGATTCCCTCAGATGTTTCTTATAGTATTTGGAGATTCATTCACAAAATACTACAGCCAATCAGCAAATGGGAACTTTCTCAGTAGCCAATCAGAGCAAAGCCGGTCTAGAATGCTGGGTCAGTGGGAAATCTGAAATTCCCAGGGGACATGTGCAAGTTTGCCACCTCCATCCCTGGCTATCTCATGCCACCCGCTGAGTCAGGCTCCTCCAAATCTGGCAGAATAAATGGCAGCCCGGGCGACTGCCATAGTTCCCAGGACGTGGGTACTTGAGCCCTTCCCTGCTAACCAAATGGCTTTCACACCTCTGGCATCCTCTGGCTACTTTAAACTCAGATGTCCACTTGACTTACCAGCACCAACTTGGTAGCCCTGACAATCTATGTGGCCATTGGTTCCGAACGTCCCAGATCATATACAGTGCACAACAGTACATAACAGCACTATTACAATATTAATAACATATACTTTAGTACCTGTCTTAGTCTCTGGGTATGGGGAATATAATAGAAAGATGCACTTTTATTTCTATCAGCCATTATTCCCCACACATTACCTACTGGACTTAGACTGAACTCTGAGATTCCCCTCACAACCTTATCTACGGTTGGAGTACCCAAAAACCCCAATATAGGTTCTGCACTACCTGGGCATTAATTTGGGGTATCCCCCTTAACCTAGGGACCCCTTATAGTAACAGGACACATTTCATCCTTCTGCTCGATTTACCTTTCTGGGCTATGCGCAAGCCGTGAACCCTAGCGGTGAGTCGTGCAAGCGTTTTCAATAGGAGATATTGCCGGGACAATGTGCCTACATGTAGTCGAAAATCAGGCATGATTCCCGGGTTCATTTTTAGGGGAACCGACAGCTCCAGACCCCAACTACCTAGGCACATTCTAACAACAATTCCTCCGCAAAACCCCCTTTGAAACTCGCCCTAGCAATCCCTGCTCACTGGCATCCCTGGAAAGGTAAAAACACAAAAATTCTTTATTAATGCAAAGGGCAGGTTATGCATATAACGTTACTGGGCCCAAGAGCTGACTCTCTTGAATCCTTATACTCGGATCAGAGGTAACAAGACAGGGCTTGACCTTTATTAAGAGCCTGGTTACCCCCTCACCATCGCAACAGTAAAATATACAGTATGTCGAAACACATTGACAACATGTGGCAAACATACAGTACTGTAGAAAGCCTGTCTTCACTTAATTTTATTACTTTTTTTGATTTCCTGAGGTTTTGGTGTGCTTCGCCATTGCTGCCCATTATTTATGTTTCTTGACCGGATTCTTTTTGCCTTAACACCCAGTTATACTACGTATTATCCCTTTAGACTTCAGTTAGGGGCAGGCCATGAGATTCCTTCTTGTGAATTTCACCTCTGCTTTTAACAAATATCCTTTCAGATATAAGACATTTACCCCCTGTCCTCATGTAGTATCCATGTTTCAATTCTAAGGACTCTTGTCTCACCATCACTTTTGGGAGGCTATGTTGATATGAGCAAAAAATGTCCTAGGCGCAGGCCCTGATATACAATACCAGTCCAATATGGAATACAGTCACAGCCATTCTGATTGGCTGGCATCATTCCCTTTAAGTGACGTCACAGCAAAAAAAAAAAATTTAAGCCTGCACATGGTTTTAACAGCCAATCAGGTGGCTGTTAACCATTGTGAGGGTAAATGTGACGTCACAAGCCATATTTAAGGCCGTGACGCCTCATTTGAGCCCAAGAAGCCGACGAGACAGCATCGGCTGGGATTTAACATGGGGTTTTATGGATTGACAGATGAAGAAAGAAGATAAAGAACAACAAGAAATGGTTACAGATGAAGATAGAAGACGGTGAGTAAAGAAAGAAAAAAGAAGTTTGGGGTACCTGAGCCGGATCCTGATGGATGATGGCATCGGATGCTGTTGGAGGCCTTCAAGGTACGTGAGCTTCCTGTTAACCCGGGAGTCGGAGGGCCACCGCTTCTAATGGTAAGTAAGATATTCTATGTTTGTAAATGTCTCTTTTTACAGGTCTATTTTTTGGGTGTGTTTTTTGATTTTTTGGGGGAGGCACATTGACTGATAATATATTAATCTGTACCTCTTTCGGGTACAGATTAATACATTATTATGCCAATATTTGGGGGGCATTTCTCGCTTGTTATTGATGTGGATGTGATTGTTTGTTTATGGTTAATGTATTAAAAGGTTTGCGATTGGTGTTCGCTTGTACTTAAAGTTATATTATGTTAGCTAATGTGTTTTATGGATACTTCAGAGATAGTTTAAATGTATTTATTTGTCTTTTAATGGTTACATTAATTAATGTAGGATTAATTCATTGTTTACATTGGTTAGTGTTACTATTCATTTTGAGTTGCTTTAGGGATTAATTGGTTTGATTGGGTAATGGTTTAATTAATTCATTGTTGATGTTGTAATTGCTTCTATTGATTGGATTAGCTGGCTACTGATTTTATTTAGTGAAGTGTGTTTTTTGGGAGTATGGTTAGGTTTTATTACTGTGTGTCTTGTGTATTACTGTATTTTTATTAGGGTGCTCATTGAGTGCTATAGAGGCTTATCATGCCCATATTATTATTATTATTATATGGGTATGATGTACCACTATACTACTCAATGGGTACAGGGTGGGTATAGTCAGTCTGGGGTGGGTGCTTAGGCCTCACGGGTGAGTGAAGGGGGTATTAGCCCTAAGGATGGGTGTTTAGACCTTGCGGGGGGGTAGCGGTTGGGTTAACCCCTTTATTACCTTAGCGGTATTAACCGCTAAGGTAATGAAGGGGTTAACTCCCCCCGCAACCCCCCCGCAATGCCTCAACAGCCACTAAGGGCCAAATTCCCCCTTCACCCACCCCCGATAGCCACAGTATT
>WSYH01008733.1:0-28018 GCA_036426205.1 Ascaphus truei | reverse complement strand
ATGGAGGGGTTAACTCCACCCACAACCCTCCCACAAGGCCTAAACACCCACCAAGGGCCAAATACCACATTCACCCCCCTACCCACAATAAACATGGCAGTGATAGTTAACCCCTTCATTGCCTTAGTGGTTAGCCGCTAAGGTAATGAAGTTGCCTGTAAATGCATTTTTATTGCATGGGATTCATGCCGGGGGGCCCTGGTGCCGATATTAATGGGTATCAGCTCCAGAGACTTCTGGCATCAATCCGATGCAGGAAAAATACATTTTTTTTTATGTTCTCTCTCGCCGCCTTCTCAGCATGTTCTCCCCAGCTTCACGCCAACTTTTCCTGGCGTGAGAATTTGGGAGAAACTCGCCTTTCTAGAGCCACGATAGGCCTCGATAGACTAATCGAGGCTACTAGAATTGCACGAGTTTCAGAACCTGCCGATAAGTGGCTAATCGTCGCACACCCGGCGATCTTTCTTTGACGGCTTAAAAAATTGGCGATTCAAACCTTTATCACCCACTTATCGAGGCTTACAGAATAGCAGTAGGCATTTTGGCTAATAAGCACTTATCGAGGCTTACAGAATAGCAGTAGGCATTTTGGCTAATAAGGGGGTTATCGAGGCCTACAGAATATATATATATATATATGTATATGTATATGTACAGTGCTTGACAAATCACCCAAAAATCTACTCGCCGAACCAAAAAATCTACTCGCCACCTAATCCCGCCCCCAACCCCGCCCCCAACCCCGCCCTGTGTGTGTGTGTGTGTGTGTGTGTGTGTGTGTGTATCAGTGTGTGTGTGTGTGTGTGTGTGTGTGTGTGTGTGTGTGTGTGTGTGTGTGTGTACACACACACACACACACTAATATAAACCTGTGTTTTGAAGATCACAGAAGAATCAGGAACAAAGCAATAGATGTGTAAAAAGAAAGTACACCCTCTTGGAATTCTATGGTTTTACATATCAGGACATAATAACAATCATCTGTTCCTTAGCAGGTCTTAAAATTAGGTAAATACAACCTCAGGTGAACAACAACACATGACATATTACACCGTGTCATGATTTATTTAACAAAAATAAAGCCAAAATAGAGTAGCCATGTGTGAAAAACTAAGTACACCCTTACTGCTTCCATAGGAATTAAGATGCTAAGAAGTAGCAGACAGGTGCTGCTAATCAAATGACCTTGATTAATTGATCATCAGCAAGTGTGACCACCTCTATAAAAGCCGAAGTTTTAGCAGTTTGCTGGTCTGGAGCATTCAGGTGTGTGTCAACACAATGCCAAGGAGGAAAGACATCAGCAATGATCTTAGAGAAGCAATTGTTGCTGCCCATCAATCTGGGAAGGGTTATAAGGCCATTTCCAAACCATTTAAAGTCCATAATTCTACAGTGAGAAAGATTATTCAAAAGTGGAAAACATTAAAGACAGTTGCCAAACTTCCCAGGATTGGACGTCCCTGCAAATTCACCCCAAGGTCAGATCGTGCAATGCTCAGAGAAATTGCAAAAAAACCATGAGTTACATCTCAGACTTGTTACATCTCGTGCCTCAGTTAGCATGTTAAATGTTAAAGCTCATGACAGTATAATTAGAAAAAAACTGAACAAGTATGGTTTGTTTGGAAGGGTTGCCAAGAGAAAGCCTCCTCTCTAAAAAGAACATGGCAGCACAGCTTAGGTGTACAAAGTTGCATCTGAACAAACCACCAGGCTTCTGGAACAATGTCCTTTGGATAGGCGCAAGCAAAGTGGAGATGTTTGGCCATAATGCACAGTGCCACGTTTGGCGAAAACCAAACACAGCATATCAGCACAAACACAACGGTGGTGGAGTGGTGATGATGTGGGCTTGTTTTGCAGCACAGGACCTGGGAACCTTGCAGTCATTGAGTCGACCATGAACTCCTCTGTATACCAAAGTATTCTAGAGTCAAATGTGAGGCCATCTGTCTGACAGCTAAAGCTTGGCTGAAATTGGTTCATGGAACAGGACAATGATCACAAGCACACCAGCAAATTGCATCAGAATGGCTGAAAAAGAAAAGAATTAAGGTGTTGCAAGTCCAGACCTCAACACGATTGAAATGCTGTGGCGGGACCTTAAGAATGCTGTGCATAAACAAATGCCCACAAACCTCAATGAACTGAAGCAACTTTGTAAAGAAGAGTGGGCCAAAATTCTTCCACAACGATGTGACTGACTGATAAAGGCATACAGAAAACATTTACTTCAAGTTATTGCTGCTAAAGGTGATTCTACAAGCTATTGAATCATAAGGTATACTTAGTTTTTTACACATGGCTTCTCCATTTTGGCTTTAGTTTTGTTAAATAAATCATGACATGGTGTAATATATGTCATGTGTTTTTGTTCATCTGAGGCTGTATTTACCTAATTTTAAGACCTGCTAAGGAACAGATGATTGTTATTATGTCCTGATACAGTATATAAAACCACGGAATTCAAAGAGGGTGTACTTTCTTTTTTACAAAACTGTATATTTTCCATAGGATTCAATGGCACTGGTAACAGATAATATTCTATCACAATGTGCCAGCGGGTGCAATAACCTGAGCTATGTGTGTATGTGTGTATATAATGTATAAACACACACAATGATTTAATGCACAATTTACAATGGACAGAGAGACTCAATGGTCTGTGAGTCTCCTGCATTGCTCTGGAAATGCTGCATTAGTCAGTGGGTTTCAACACAGAATTTTACAGTATTATACCATTTCTGCTCTGGTACATTTAACACACAGAGAACAGTTAGTTTGATTTGCTTTAAAGCAACTTTTCATTCGAAATCCGATCTGTGTTTTTCCAACAAATCAATTGTGTAGTTTTAGATAATACTGCATTTGTTTTTATTTGTTTTGTTACTCTTTATGCTCCTTGTAATGATTGTTGCTGTATTAAGAATACAAGTTCCTCCTTTTATATACTGTAGGCCGCTCCATTGCATGCCCCGGGAAGCAGGATCTGCCGAAATCTGGAAATGTAACTGCTGCATTTATTATATATATATATATATATATATATATATATATAATGAAGACAGAGAATTATAGACAGCGCCTGTGTTAGCATACACCCAAATTACTGCAACACTGAAACTGATTTACCAAAATATACCACACAGCACAGACGTCTGTAAACAATCAATACAATATCTTAAATGGTATTAACTACAACGGTGGATGTAAATAAAAAAATATTATGACACAAAAATATATAAAAAGTGTGCAATTAGTAATAACAACATAAATAAATATATGAAAAAAATTTACATTAAAAAATAATAATTGTATAAATTGTCTGAGTTGTGAAAAAAATATTTATCCAAAAAAATGTCCAAATGAACAAAAAAGGAGATAAAATGTCCTGTAACCCTGAATTAGGGTAACCTTATTGGAAAATTGTGGTCCGGGCAGCTTCTTCCTTGGGGTCAACAACCTCTCAGCAGATACCTATTAGAAAAAGAAAAAGAGGAAAAGCGAAATGGATCATCTAGCACAAATGACCTGAATTAATTAATAAAACAATCATGTTTGTAATCATCTAATTGGACTGAGGCATTATAAATAGTAAGCCATCACAAGTGTAGTCCATCCCCTGTTGAAATCCGCTGAGTCGGAAGAAACGAGTAGGGTCACGTGGTCAATGAACTACGGTGGTGGAGCAGTTCAGACGCCAGAAGCCAGACAACACAGAGGAAGTTCTCTGACTCATTTCTAAGACATGCCGTGCTGAATAGGAACTACAGGCTGCTCATTCGGGTTGCCGGAGAGACGCTGAGACGGTGACTCCAGCAGCAGTGAAGTCTTATTGTTCACACAGCGAGACGGAACGAACTTACCATGGTCTGGTACATGCTGGCGCATGGGCTTGTCCCATACAGCGCTCTTATTTTATTGGCAAAGTGTGAGTGTGCATTTGTCTTTGTTCGTGTCATTAAAACTATATCATTGGATTTTACTCATGTATCGGGCGCTTTTCCTCTTTTTCTAATATATATATATAACTTAGACGAAAAGCTCTACAAGGCAGGAAATCCTTCTCCTATCCCGTGGTTTTTGGTTTACTGCACTTATTGCATTATATTTCCCTGTATTCTAGTGTTTAATTTGTATGGCATTAATGGTTGGTGCTACGTAAAAATGTACGCACATGGGAATAGGCAGAGTGGCAGTACCACGGGGAATAGGCAGGGTGGCAGTACCACAGGCAATAGACAGGGTGGCAGTACCATGAGGAATAGGCAGGTGGCAGTACCACGGGGAATAGGCAGGGTAGCAATACCATGGCGAATAGGCAGGGTGGCAGTACCATGGGGAATAGGCAGGGTGGCAGTTCCATGAGGAATAGGCAGGGTGACAGTTGCATGAGGAATAGGGGAATACCGGGAAATGACTTGGTATGGATATAGAAAATATATATAATCACTCACATGGGCTTATGTGAGTGCCCTCATATAACAGGTACTTGATTCCAGATATGTTGGTTAATACGCAGCTCCTCTTAATCATATAGTGGAAGGCAACATGAGATTGGTGAAAGGGGGTAACAACTTTATTGGACATAAGGTTAAGAACAAAATAAAATAAATATAGGTGTGACTTACACTAAAAAGCAGATAAGTCCTGTAACTGAGATGCTGTCCGGCTCCTGCTTAGAGTTGTTATTCTCTCCGCGTCCGGAGGTCTGAAGCAGGGGTCTTCCAGCAAATGACTAAACAGAATGATAGTTCTTTAAAATCTTGAACAACGCGTTTCGGATAACAATCCTTCCTCAGCCCATGTAAGTGATTATATATATTTTCTATATCCATACCAAGTCATTTCCCGGTATTTTGTTCTGGGACCAACCCCCACTGTTTCTAATTATTTGTCTGAGGTACCATTGGATGAAACATGAGGCAGAAGCATCAAAGATTGTCTGCAAAATTCTTTCTACAAGGGCACTCACACATGCCCGTGTGAGTGATTAATATAATATTTTATTTCATACTCATATTTCCTATCAGCTATTTATTATTTGGTTGTTTGGGATCAATTCTTGCCACTCTCACCTTCTCTCTGAGGTACCATCGGAGGAATTTTGCAGTGAGGAGACCCTAGGGGATTCGCAGACACAGTCTAAGGAGTGTCCACACTGATTTTAGCATCCCAGGAGGAAGATTTGACGTTCAAGAGTCGTGAGTACAGCAGTGACGATATCAGAGACAATCATACTCTGCAACAGATGTGACTGTCACTCACATTTGGCCGTGTGAGTGTATATTTGTATGATCCTTTTCCAACACCCTATTCTAAAATTTCATTTGTTTTATCATCATCTAACTCATTATCATTATTATAATTCTGTTTTTTATGTGCGCTCGCTGTTATCTTGTTTACATCTTTCATTCGAGGATCCAGGGAAGGTTCTCCTTCAGCTGAGCAGCAACGACAGTTTGGGCCAGTATAATTTCAAATACTTTCGGCCTCTCACTGCCGTTCACCCGTTATCATATAACTGCGTATCTCACGCCCTGTTATATTTTATTTCCACATCTAGGTAGCGTCCCAGTGTCCCCACTTTCTGGAATAGGAAGGGTGGCAGTTCATGTGAACGTACATAATTTAACAATCCATTTTGAAGACAATCCAAGCGGCACTTAAACATTGTTTTTAATATATGCAGCCTTTGATTACCTTTTTTGAAAACGAATTACCTAAGCTGCCGATCAATTTGTTCTCCCGTTATTAATCTGCAAAGATCCTGCTTCCCAGGGTTCACTAAATGGCTGCCTTTCAGTTTTAATGAATTCTATACTCGGTGTAAATCAGCAGCTACAATGTATTCTTATATTACCAATTTGACATTATCTATTGTTACAGTTTGCAGCTCAAACTACTGGGAACATTGGCAACAAATTATAACAAGTGGGTAGGTATGCTATAGAAATCAAAGGATGCTCCGCATATTACAACTCATTACAAAAGGCATTAAGAGTTGAATACTACAGAATGGATTTTAATAAAAATTTCACTATGGTTTTTCACTGTATATATTCACATAAAAATTAAAAATTGTTAGTGTGGTGTGCACCACAAATGTACCTTCTGTGAATGACCTTGTGACTATGTCACGATTTTCATTCAATTGTTAAAACCATTAACTAATGTACATAAGTAGCACCCATTTGTGTCATAAATAGACATTTGAAAATAATATTATTATTACTCTATCTATCATAAAAGAGTGAGCGGTGTGGAATGTCTCCTGTTTTCTATGTAAAATACACACATGTAGGAAATTGCTTTGCTCCTTTAAGTCTTTTATTTTAAGTCCTTCGAACCTCAAACTCTCTGAACCAATGTGTTGCCAAAGTGCCAGCGACACCATGTCCTGCAACACATTGCAAACCTCCCTGCCTATGGTACAGTCGGGCAGTCCCCTTGGTTCATGCTATGTGGTTACTCGGTTACAGAGACATGCAGCAACAGCCATGTGAAGATGGAATAGGGGTGTTTATGATGTAGGAAATAAGTCATCTTAAATTGCCGTAAAAACAGCACATATGATATTTCCCATTGGTTGCAGCAACACTTAAGGATCAGTGAACCCAAGACTATGCTTTGCTTAACTATATATATTCATATATTATGAATAGTAATATCCAAGGTACATTTAAAGGTGTAGTACAGGGGTGGGCAACTCCAGTCCTCAAGGGCCACCACCAGGTCACGTTTTCAGGATAGCCCCGCTTCAGTACAGCTGGCTCAATCAGTGGCTCAGTCAAAGAGCCTGCTTCAACACAGTTGGCTCAGTCAGTGGCTCAGTCTTCGACTGAGGCACTGCCTGAGCCACCTGTGCTCAAGCAGAGATATTCTGAAAACATGACCTGTTGGTGGCCCTCGAGGACTGGAGTTGGCCACTTCTGTGTAGTTCCTCTCACAAATACAGATGTATTAAGACTTACTGTCCATGGCGCTGGGGACAGTGCCTGCCACGATGGAGCTAGGGGGGTCCATGCTCTTGCATGAGACCGTCACACCGTGAATCCTTTGGAAACAGTTGAGGAGGTGTTTAAACGGGAAGTGCCATCTACTGGACACAAGAAAAGCCCTACTAATAGGATTATATTTCCCACTACGCATAATAAAGGTAGTAACTTCTTGAAATTCACCATGAATAAACACTGGCATATTTTGCAACACGATCAAATTCTGTCTGAGATATGTCGTGATCCGCCCATGTTAGCATTTAAACGTGGGAGAAATATATCAGACATTAATTAAATCAGATGACAGAAAATGTTACCAAACATCACATTTCTTAAGTCAGGGGAAGCCTGGTAATTTTGGGTGTTGCAGTTGCACCATACAGTATGTAATAGTTTATGTACTGGGGATAGGTTCTGTCATCCTTGTACGAGTTAGAGTATCAAGATTAAACACAGGATTACCTGTAGGTCCACACATGTAGTGTATTTTCTCCGATGTCCGTGTGGGTTACTCTATGTTGGTAAAACAACAAGGATGTTGAAACAACAATTGATCGAGCACAAAAGTGTAATTCAAAAAGGCACCGACCCTACGGTATTGGTGCAACATTGTGTTCAGTATAAACACCCTATATCTGCCATGAGAGTTATGGGTATTGAAACTGCACCATTACTAAAGGGAGCTAAAGATAGTGATACTGCACTTTTGAGGAGGGAAGCATATTGGATATTTCAATTAAGGACGAGTACTGGAGGTGGACACAATGAACTATTGAACCTTAAATGTTTTCTTGACAGACATTGACCGTATCAGTACAGTGGTGGATCTGCACCTTCTACAGTACCTCCGTTTGCTTCAGTTTCTGGACGTTTTACCCTAAATATGCGATGGTTTATACCTTGCTCTGTGACACTTCTGTTATGTCTGTGATATATGTTGTTTATCGTTGTTGCTTGTATTTTATGTAAGGGTTCTATTTATTTGTATTTGTCCACTTCATTTTTTATTGTTCCCTTATTGTATATACACTATTGGTATGTGTATGTCCTATTTATGCTCATAAGGGTTTTCACCCTATATTGATGGGAATATGGTGGCACTACTTTGTATAGGATTAGGTTTTCTCCTCTATTTTTATCACTTAGGGGCTTTGCCTCACTGTAACTCTGTTGCTGAGGCTGGCCCGTATACAGCGCTATGATTCTTCAGTAGCGCGGTGTGCGATGTCTAATTGCCATGGTAACGGAGGTGTGGCGTTTAGGACCTTCCGTGGCGTGCGGCCGTCTTGACCCGGTTCCGCACGCTGACATCGGGCTCACATTAATGTGGGTTGGTTGATGCGCATGCGTGGACCTCCGTCGCGGCTGTGACGTCACAGAGTGGTCCGTTTTCGCGCCATTACACACCTGCAGTGATTCATTATTAGGTAAGCATAGGGTATATATTTGTGTGCCTCTTTTGTCTGTCAGCCTTCACCTTGATAATGAATGTGTGGCATTCGAAACGTTGGTCTCTATTGCTGATTAAAACTCCTTAAAGAGAAGCGTGTGTGCTTGGATTTCTTCCTTCTCCTTTGGTGCCGCTGCCAGGACAGTCTTACTACACCTGTATATAACAAGAAAGACAGCTCAAAGCCTTTATCATTCAGTTCGTTTGTATTTCCCAAGGTTAGTGAGGACACAGAAGGCCAGAGATGTATTTTATTATCATATTATGGAACGCAGAAAGTGATGCAGCAAAAGCCCACAGTAATAACCAGAATGTCCCATTGAATCAAGGCACGAAATGTTCAATGTTCTACAAACTTTCAAAAAATTCATCTACAGTATTTACAGATCAATCACATACCCTTTACTTTCAGGTGTCCCGCATCCCACTTTATACGAAATAAACCGAACATCTCATTCAGGAATAAAATGAACCATCTCTTTTGAAGCCTTTAGTTCATGTTTAATTAAATAAAAACCTTCATTTGCATATACAGTATGTAACCCTGGTTCGTTAAAGACACAGATATTCCCTTAACAGTGCACATTGTTGGTTGCGTGTGTGTGTATATATATATATATATATATATATATTTTTTTTTATATATATATATATATATATATATATATATTATATATCTTATATTATATATTTGTGAAAGCACTGTATGCCTGTCTGCATCTTCCTGTGTCCCTAGGGAAAATCTCATTGGTCCCTTGGGCCGCCCGCCCCCACACCTCTCATTGGCCTGAGGCGGAGTGACGACACACACACACACACACACACACACACACTCTGTTGCTTGGCCTCACTCTTCCCCGTCAGTTGGACCGCAGCTCACCTTCCACACCCCCCCCCTCCTCTCCCGGTGCCCCTCCTCTCCTGGTGCCCCTCACTCTCTCCCCCCTCCCCACCTCACCCAAATCCCCACGCTCCGCAACATCCCCAGCCGCACCATCACCCTCACCGTGCGCCGCTCCCGGAGAGGGGAAGCGCGGCCCTCCTGCTCAGCAGCAAACTCCAGGCTCCTCCCCCCTCGCTCACAACGAGGAACGGAGGGGAAGCGCGGCGCGGCCCGGGCCTCCTGCACTCCCCCTCACGTGCGCCGGCTCCCGGAGAGGGGAAGCGCGGCGCGGGCCTCCTCCTCACGTGCACCGGCTCCCAGATGGAGGGTAAGCGCGGCTCGGGCCTCCTGCCACTCTTGCCCCCCCCCGCCAGCTTCCCAAACTCACCTCCTGCCCCAGCCAGATGCCACGGGGTCAAGGTAACTCACCCACCGTCTCCCACCCACGCACTGTCACCCACACACCCACCCAGTCACTTTCACCCAGTCACCCACTTTCACCCAGTCACCCACTCACTCACCCACCCACTCAGTCACCCACCCAGTCACCCACCTACTCACTAAGTCACCCACCCACTCACTCAATCACCCACTCACTCAGTCACCCACCCACTCACTCAGTCACCCACCCACTCACTTAGTCACCCACCCACTCACTTAGTCACCCACTCACTTAGTCACCCACCCACTCACTCAGTCACCCACACACTCACTCAGTCACCCACACACCCACCCACCCAGTCACCCACACACCCACCCACCCAGTCACCCACACACCCACCCAGTCACCCACACATCCATCCACACACCCACCCAGTCACTTTCACCCAGTCACCCACTTTCACCCAGTCACCCACTCACTCAGTCACCCACTCACTCAGTCACCCACCCACTCACTCAGTCACCCACCCACTCACTCAGTCACCCACCCACTCAGTCACCCACTCACTCAGTCACCCACTCAGTCACCCACCCACTCAGTCACCCACCCATTCAGTCAGTCACCCAGTCACCCACCCATTCAGTCAGTCACTCAGTCACCCACCCATTCAGTCACACACCCATTCAGTCAGTCACCCAGTCACCCACCCATTCAGTCAGTCACCCAGTCACCCGGGGGAAGCCCAACCCTGTCGTCCGCCCCCCCAAAATTACATCCCGGGCAACGCCGGGTCTCTCAGCTAGTATATATTAAAACGGAAATAGCCGTGTTAGTCCAGTTGCGATGTGTGGTATTTCAGTGTGGTATTAAAAGTAAATGGGCATTCCCTCCATCGTCAAAATGAACTAATTCCAGTGCCATGTTAAAGGGTCATTGATATATATTTTTACTCAAATCTGACAACTATAAGTATTTTTAATTTAAAAAAATTCAGTTAGATGGGGTTTGATTTCCTCTGGCTGTTCCCTTTTGTGTGATGTCACTGTGTAATTAGCGTGTGCTTGTGCAGCCAGAGTACCTGCTCCCCACATCCCCTTATCTTTAATGGTTCTCTGAAAAGGACAATGTGGGTGGGATAAGGGGGGAAGAAACCACCTTATTCAGAGGCCCCTAAAAAATTAAACTACTATGTGGGATTGCAGCTTTAAGACTTCCTCTGGCAGCATTTTGGTAAGCGTATGAAGAACAAAATGGGTTTGTTCTCAGTAACATTAATTATGTTTTTCTTTCTTTTGCACACATCAAGGAGAGCTTTGGAAATGCATGTACATTATAATGTCATCTACATTATGTACAACGGTCATGCTGGTTCCATCACTAGCTACAGTATTACAACCCGCAACCAATCAAATCATTCAAATACCCCTGGAACCATACAAATTATGTCACCAAAGAAATACGTTCCGGGCATAGAGTTCACCTTCTGCATCTGACCATGTTTTTAAATCGGGAGCCACACTCAGACCGCGTTGTAGCGGATCGCACTATAACAGGGCTGCGCTGTACACTCTGCCCCTGCATATAATCTAATCTGTATCTCTGTTTAGATTCTATTTTCCTTTTCATCTCAACCATTGTACTTAGAGAAATAAGTTTGTACAGATGTAGCCCCCTGTGTGATGCAAGCCCTTCACTCACACTACCCCCTGTCAGGCTCCTCTCTAGTGTGCCGTGGGCATGTGACTTATAATGGACATAGGATCAGCCAATAGCAAAGGCTTTGGAAGAGGTGGGACTTAGGAGAGAGGAGCCTTTACGAGGGGGTTGGCAGGGCATGCGAGTCACATTTGCACAAGCCTGTATGACTTCAGGCTCATGTTTGACCCAGGGCCAGTCTGTGTCCTGCTGAGAGAGTGGACATTGACTGGAGTGAGAGTAGCACATCGTGCCGAGAGGCCCAGCAGATCATCGCTGTAAAGCAACGGCTGCAGTTAAGGTGGTACCAAAGTATTTTGCAAAGTACAGGCCTGCTACACTTTATTGCATTAAAGAGCTCCAGTTGTGTTCCAGCACCATCACATTGGCCTAGATACCTAGGATTGGGTAGCCACATCCTCACTGACACACACCCGCGCAGGGTTTCTGGGGATTATTACTGTACGTTGATGTGCTGTACTGTGAAATTAGTGATCCTTTGTTAAGGATCCTGAGAATCTATATTTACTATACAACATTGGTAATATCACAAACAGATTGTAGTGGTTTCCCCTTGTCTGACCTGAAGCCACGCGTGGCATATCATTTAGAAATAAAGGATACAGGTCCCTACCTCTGGAACCAGAGGTGTTACAAAGATGTAACCAGACTCAAGGAAAGGTCCCGGCTGCCCGTAAAGGGTCTATTATTTCGCATCGTTAATCCCCACTCCGGTGGGATGAGAAGGTCGCATTCACGTGGCTTTCCCTGGTAGTGGGGAACAGTTAGTCTGACTACATGTGTATCTTGCAAAATAGGTCTTTCCTGCACCACGCAGAAGCTTTTGTGCCATTATTTGCTATAACACAGATTAATGTGTGCGTTTGCTTCCCGTGGTGAACTCAATGGATTATAATAAATCAACTTCACAAATTACAAGAAAAAGCATTTGAAAGTAGAAAATAATGCTGCAGACTAACTGACAAATGTTCCTACATCAATGACATATCACGGGAATCTGATGCAGACTGCAGTACGTATTATTGTTGTATCCATACTGTATTTTTTCCCCATAAAATATATTGTTATTTCTCAATTCCTTTCAGGGGCCATTTCTCTTTCTTAGTTTAAGATATGCACAGATGTAGCCAGACTTACTGTCCCGGACGGAAAGTCCACGGCGCAGGAGAACGTGTCTGCAGCGGTGTGACTGCAGGGGGTCCATAATTCCGAATGGGACTGTTAATCCTCCGGTTCCGTGCCCGCGGTTATAGGAGTGAAGCAATAATTTTATCTTTAGGGACCCCCTTCTTCCCTAGATACTTACGAATGAGGTGCCGGTAACAGCTCCAGCTGGGCTATCAAAATGGCGGCTGAAATGTCTCGCGTCATGCAAGCCAATAGGAAGCCGCAATGTCATCCCTTGTGGTTTCCTATTGGCTCACAGGACCAGGACCTTTAAACCAGGACCTTTAATCTCTGAGATTCTGAGATACTGGCGCCCCCTGTGAAAGTAAGCAAGTCTGGAAGCAGGGGCTCCTTGGGAGCAGAAATTAATGCGGTTCAGCTCCGGAGACCCCATGTTTCAAACATATTACAAATAAACCGACATGTTCTGCTTCTTTACCCTGTGATCACCAAAGAGTTAGAACCCATCGTATGCTCTTCTGCCTCCTTTTAATTTACCATGTACATTGTTTCAATAGAAAAATGTGTTATTACATTCTAGCTCCAATTTTGTCAACTACTGTAGTACCAAAAAGTACTGATGACCGTGGTACAAATGTAGCACGTGACACTATCCACCCACAGAACCCAACATGGCCAATTATCACAGAATTTCCATAGGATTCAGTGAAAATAGTAGCGCTGTACATCACATCATTACAATCAAACATATCACACCAGATATCACAATGAAGCCTGTTACATCTGTATACGTAAGAAACTATATTTAAGTAATTAATTCCAGGTCTAAACTTTTAATGTTCCTCTGCTTGATACTTTAATGAGGTTATTGCAATCTGTATGAAATATCATATGTAATAAGACGTTTGAGTCTGGGAGTACCACTCCTACATCTTCAATTTCATTTCCTTTTCTCAAGTAATTATCATGCTGTTATTAGTCACGGCCAGTGGTTAATAAGTAGCGAATGTCATTGGGAGTTACAGTATTCCAGTTGTAAAGAGAAAGTCGTCAAACAAAAGCGATCATTAAACGTGTTCAGATGTTTGTGAGGAAGCCAATTACATTGGTACATCATATATAAACAAATATTTATTGTGAGGTTGCAGCTCAGTGAGTAAAGACACTGACTCTGGCACAGAGTTTAAAATAGGGCAACCTGGTTCAATTCCCGGTGTCAGCTCTTTGTGATCTTGGGCATGTAACTTTATCTCCCTGTGCCTCAGGCACCAAAAACATAGATTGTAAGCTCCACGGGGCAGGGATTGTGCCTGCAAAATGTCTCTGTGAAGTGCTACGTAAATCTGGCAGCGCTATATAAGAACATGCTATTATTATTATTTTATTGAAGTTATGAGACAAGCAGTAACTCATACAATCCTTGTGCATATAAAGTTTAGTAAATGAAGAATTAAAAAACATGACAAAGCTGGACATAGCATCCTTTTCCTAAATGTTACTTTTATGTCTGAAGCACTTCTTCCCATCATGTGTTATTTGTATTATTTCTTATTTGCATGATTATCACATGTATTACCGCTGTGAAGCACTATGTACATTAATGACGCTATATAAATAAAGATATACAGATATAGCATGACACACAAGGCCTGTGTACAGTACAGTATCAAACTTCAATAAGTACAATTTTTGCATGGATTTGCACCTTGACATTTATAATTAAAAAGCCATTTTTGGACATTTTGTCCATGGTGCGTCCCTGATTCATATAGTGGTGGGAACCCTGTGTGAAAGAAACGTTCCCAAACATCTTAGGTCATAACTAGGTGCGTCAATCACGCAGTAAAGCAAGCAATCTGATTGGTTGCTTTACCATATGACCCATTTACACATAAAAGTTTGTGATGGTGACAGGCCCTGTAGAAGGGTTCAAAGTCGATGGCAGAGAGATGGTGTTTGAAGAAGGGCTTCAGGTATGAATTGAAAAGAAAGGTATTAAAAGAGGAAGATTAATAAGAAATATTTTGATTACAAGCAACGGATGACTCGAGGGCTTAAATCAACGCTGAGAATGATTTGTTGTGGGAAAGGAGGCTGATGAATTACAACAGGCCACCATTGGGCCTTGCATGAGGCCTAGATTTTTAATATCTCAATATTTATGTTTCAGGAGGAAGGCTATGGAGAGATGGATATATGGGGCATGTTTTGTATTAAAGTGTGTTCGTTTAGGGTAGTCTGGGACCCTAAAACCTCTTGAGGACCTCAACATTGATGGGGAAAATAAATTTCCAATACAAAATAATAATAACATAATGACAATAAATTGTGCTAAACAATCATCAGTCATACATATGTAGCCCTGTTTCCCTTAGTAATACAGTAACTACTAATGCTGTTGTCACCTGTCGTCTCACAGGAGCCTGAGCCTCTGCCACAGAGAGCCCGGGGGTGTCACACTTACGAATATGGTGCAGCGCTTCCACCTGGGAGGGATTCCAATGGAGTGGAATCTGCCCCTCACAGGAAACAATCACAATAATCACACACTTGAATAAAACAGAACTGTCTTTACTATACATATGCATACCACTTATCACTCTATAATTGTCATAATCAATATTCTCGCCTATAGAAAGTATAACCCTTCTCCCACCACTGTGTACCCCACACCGTGTCCATAGTATAACACCTGTCCCGTGGTCAGCGCTGCCACTATGTGTGAGTACTCAGTTGGTGCACGTGTATAACGATACCTGCCCAGTGCAGCAGCACCTGGGAGTTCAAATGTCTTCACAAAGGATCCCGCGACGTCCTGTTCCACCAGCGCGATGCTCTGTCAGGGCAGTCCACCCGGAATACCATCACCTCCTACCCCTAGCTCTTCCTTGTCCTGACTGCTCAAACATGCTCCCGGTGACTCCTATCCTTATCCTGTTCCTGAACCTCTCCAGCCCTATTGGCTCCCTGGCATCAGGTGGAGCTCTCCTATGCTCATGGGATTTATAGTTCCCTTCTAGAGCCTACTGCTGATTGGCTGGCCTTCCGCGCGCTTTCCCCTGCACATGCGCGACTTTTCTGAGGGCCTCCGCAGCCCTTGACATACTGCGCATGCGTGCGCAATCCAAGATGGCGGCCCCTGATATTCGAGTGCGCCGCGAGCAACCGTGACCGGCTCGTCTGCTCCTGCGAGCCCTCGCAACCAGCCGCAGTGAAGGTGAGTGAAGCAGGGGAGAGACCAAATGGGGACCTGGCTACACATACATATTTAAGTGTAAGAGAAAAATGAATCCTATGATTCAATCACATATTCCGGGGAAGAAGTCGCATAGAGCGATGAAACGTACGTCAGGTCTTTAGCCGACAAGGCTGCTAAAACTCTGCATTATTTTACCTTAGTTAACATGCACAATATCTGTTATCTGTGAATTTACTACGTATTTAGATCTGTTGGAGCTACACAGTGTGCTGCGGGATGTGCGCAGTACAACACTATTGACAGAAAACTGATAGCCGCTCTAACATGGGTTAGCTCCCGCTCCTTATACTGGTATACACGAAGATATATTGTACACCGACTGTGCCTCCTAGGATGATGAATTTACACCTATATTAATAGCAGTGATCCAGTTTGAATGTCAACAGATTTCACCCATATTACTAATTTACACTATATCCAGAAAGTAAAAACTTTAAAGTAATACCAGACGAAAAATGATAAATACCAATATATGACTCTGTAGTTTTCATGGTAAAAATATGGCGCACATGTACATCATATATATTCACGGATGAGAATAACTAAAAGCCCTTACTCTATTTGATACTTACCTGGAAGAGATCTTTCAGTAGCTGGCTGTTTTCCCTTTACAAACAGCATCAGGGAATACACATACAGTCACACAAGACACTGCACACGGAACATGATGCGCATGCGCAGTAAAACTAAACACTCGATCTGTAGCAAGCATTAGTCTATGCATGATTTCACTCAAAGCAGCGATTTAGCTGCATATCAGTACATTTATTGCTTAGTTATTTCACGTTAAGCAATTATATTATAGTTCTGCATTATATATACATTTTTTCTCTTTGTTTAGGGAGTACTTAGACCCAGGAAGTGTCAGAATTACACTGTGGTTTTATGTTTATTTAGTGAGACACATATATAGATATAGATAGTAGTTATTGAACCTATTATAGGTGAGAATACTCACGTTTTCAGTATAGCTTCACTTACAGCTACAGCTCTGGCTAAGATCTTGGGCAATCATTTATTACATGTGGATGAAGACTTAGAGGGATTTTGTTTATAGCCATATATTCTTTTGGCTATTTTTAAAAAATTAGATTAAGTATTAATAAATGTACGTTTTTAACTGCTAGAAAATGTAGTCATTGCTTTGACCTTGTTATTATATAAATATAGGTCTGCAGTGCGCCACTAATAGGGATTCTGTAGTACACTTTGACTATGAAGTGTACTTATTTAGTTAATGCTAATCCCATAGGTAAGAATAATGGAGATATTACCAGATTGAAGTCCAACAATGAGGAGACAGCACACAAGGAATGATATTCAAAATGATTCTGTATTGTAGAAAAATATAGGCACCCCAGCCTCCTTTGTATTCAGTTTGGTCAGTTGTGGTTTCATATTTTTTATAAGCCTTTTACTTGTTTATTGAAAAAATAATAATAATAATATATATTATATATTTTATGCTCACATTTTTGCTCAGATCCAAAAGTTTGTTCCAAGGTTAGAAATGTGTGAGCATCAACACATTTCTGAGGCTTGATATACTGTAGTCACTAGAAAGCCTCATCCAAATGTTGATGGACAATAATACAGATGCTACATTTGTAAGATCATGCAGGTCGTGTGTTAGATAACAGCATTGTTTAGTAGAAAAAAAAATATCTGTATTTTTATCAGGGTCTATGAAAACATTCGCCCTGGACCCTTGCTATAATTGTTTATGGTAAACACATGGTGCGCTGTGCTTCACTTAACATTAGGCCTTTTAACATCATCGATGGGCAATAACAAACAGATGAAATATGTTGTGCACAAGCATTTGTGTGACAAAGACTTTAAGGACAATATGAAACCAGAACAAAGGAGCAGAGGGTATGTGCAAGCAATTGCATGACATTTTTAGCAAATAAAACATGCAAAGATAAAGCAATTCAGCGTACAGGTAACAGTGATAATGGTAAGGTTTATGGGTTTATGCAGCTTAGATGCATCATAACAAGCATTGTTATCAAGCTCTATGTTACATTCAGTTAATCCGCCTCCACACTTGTAAAGTATTTGAATACCTCTTTGTAGAAACTCAGAATGCAATGTATTATAGCCAGTGCTTGACAAATCACCCAAAAATCTACTCGCCGAACCAAAAAATCTACTCGCCACCTAATCCCGCCCCTAGTTCCGCCCCCAACCCCGCCCTTAGTCCCGCCCCGCTTTTAAAAAAATACATAAATAAAATAAATTGAGTAAATTCCTAGTAAGAACATTCGTTTTTGACATAAGTTTATTTATTGTATTACATTATACTACAATTAGTCCTTGTTACGTGTGTGTGTGTGTGTGTGTGTGTGTGTGTGTGTGTGTGTGTGTACATTGTTATAACATTTTCAGACACGCAGTCCGTCCTTCGCATATCTAACAGTGGGGAACGTGTTGGTCAAAGGACAAAGACGCGTCCCTTCCTCAGAGCCTAACAGTGTACGGTTCAGTGACAAACGCAGTCCCTTCCTCCAAGCTAAAGGGTACGTTCAGGACACGCAGATCCTTCCAGTCCTCAGAGCTAACAGTGTACTGGTTCAGGACACGCAGTCCCTTTCCTCATAGCTAACGTTGTACGTTTCAGGCCAAACGCGCCCTTCCTCAAAGCTAACATTGGTAACTTTTCAGGACACGCGTCCTTCCCTCGCTACAGTGACTTCACAACAAGGTCGTTCTCACGGGTAACAGGGTAAGCAGTGAACCCGCCTTCCTCCTCAGTAGCTACATGGTAACGTTTCAAGGACAATCATCCCTCTCAGAAGCTACACAAGGTAACTTTCAGGGCAACGCAGTATCCGTCCTCCTCAACTAACAAGGTGGTTAGACAAGGGGCCTCTCCGAGCTAAACCGTGACGTTCAGCACCGCATTCCTCCAGAATACAAAGGTAACGTTTCAGGACACAGCAGTCCCTTCCTCAGAGCTTAACAGTGGTTAACGTTTCAGACACTCGAGTCCCTTCCTCAGAACTAACACAGGTAACGTTCCAATCGACAGCTCAGAGTCCCTTCCTCTCAGAGTCATAACATGGTAACGTTCGGACTCACGCAGTCCTTCCTCAGACTACACAAAGTGGTTCAGCACGCGTCTTCCTCCACAATGGACCGCTTCCTGCCTTGCCCTCCCTCTCTTCGACCCGCAACAGTGGTAAGTCGGACACCAGTCTCCCCATGCACACGTGGTAACGTTTCATGCAGCCGCAGTCCCTTCCTCAGCAGTCTAACATGTAAGAAACGTTTCAGGCACCTACGCTTGTACTCCCTTCCTCATCTAAACAGTGGTAACGTTCAGGCAAGTAAGCTCCCTCCTCAGCTCTAACAGTGGTAACGTGTTCAGGACAACAGTCCATTCCTCAGACGCTACAGTGGTAACGTTCAGGACACAGCATCCCTTCCTCCAAACTAACAGGTCGTTTCAGGACATACGCATCCCTTCTCAGAGCTACAGTGGTAACGTTTAGCAACGATCACCCTTCCCTCAAGCCTACAGTGGTAACGTTTCAGGACAAAGCACCGCATGTCCCTTCCCTCAGTAGCTAACAGTGGTAACGTTTCAGGACACGCGTCCCTTCCTCCAGAGCTAACAAGGAACGTTTAGAACCACGCAGTGTCCCTTCCCTCAGAGCTAAACGTGGTAAAGTTTTCAGACCGCGTCCCTTCCTCATAGCGTTAACAGTGGTTAACGTTTCAGACAACGAAATCACCAGTCGCCCTTCCATCAGAGCTACCAGGGTAAGTTTCATGACATACGCGTCCCTTCCTCCTCAGCGCTATACCAGTGTACTTTTCAGGACAACAGCTCATCCCTTCCCCTCAAGTCTAAAGTGGTACGTTTCAGCAACCTTTACCCTTCCCAGAGCTAAAATGGTTAAACTTTTCGGACATAGCAGTCCTTCCTCACCGATCTTACAACACCTCCGTGTGTCGTCTGAGTGAGGGACTGCTTTCCTGAACCGTTACCACGTAGCTCTGAGGAAGGACTGCGTGTCCTGAAACGTTACCCATGTTGCGCTGAGGAAGTCGCTGTCCCTGAAACTTACCTTTGTTAGCGCTAGGAAGGGAACTTCGTGTCCTGAAACGTAGCCACTGTTAGCTCTGCGGAAGGACTGCATGTCCCCTGACACGTTTACCAACGTTAGCTCTGAGGAATGGACTGCGTGTCCTGAACTTTACCACTGTTAGCTTCTGAGGAAGGGGACGGCGTGTCCTGAAACGTTACCACTGTTAGCTCTGAGGAAGGGACTGCGTGTCCTGACACGTTCCCTTTGTTAGCAGCTGAGGAAGGACTGCGTGTCCTGAACGTTACCCTGTTTAGCTCTAAGGAAGGGACGCGTGTTCCTGAAACGTTACCACTGTTAGCTTCTGAGGAAGGGACTAGCGTTTCCTGAAACGTTACCAACTGTTAGCTCTGATGAAGGGACGCGTGTCCTGAAACGTACCTTTGTTTAGCTCTGTGAAGTGACTGCTTGTCCTGAAACTTACCGACTGTGGCTCTGAGGAAGGACTGCTTGTCCTGAAACGTTACTACTGTTAGCTCTGAGGAAGGGACTGCGTGTCCTGAAACTTTACCACTGTTTATCCTGAGAAAGGGACGGCGTGTCCCTGAACCGTACCTTTGTTAGCTCTGAGAAGGGACTGCGTGTCTGAACTTACCACTGTACGCTGAGGAAGGACTGCGTGTCCTGAAACGTTAACAACTGTTAGCGCTGAGGAAGGGACTGCGTGTCCTGAAAACGTTGCAGAGAAACTTTGTTAGCTCTGAGGAAGGGGACTGCGTGTCCTGCAAAGCGTTACCACTGTTACTCTGAGGAAGGGCTGCGTTGTCGAAACGTTACCAAACACTGTTAGCTCTGAGGAAGGATTTCGTGTCCCTGAAACGTTCCACTGTTTAGCTCTGAGGAAGGGAGCTTGTTCCTGAACCTTTTACCTTGTTAGCCGGAGGAAGGGACTGCGTGTCCTGAAACGTTACCTTTGTTAGCTCTGAGGCAGGGACTGCGTGTCCTGAAACGTTACCGAACCACCGGTTAGCTCTGAGGAAGGGACTGCGTGTCCTGAAACTTTACCCCCTGTTTTAGCAGCTTCTGAGGAAGGGAACTACGGCGTGTCCTGAACTGAAAGTTTAAAAAAAACCCACTGTTTAGCTCTGAGGAAGGGACCTGCGTGTCCTGAAACGTTACCATGTTAGCTCTGAGGAAGGGACTGCCGTGTCCCTGAAACGTGTAACCACTGTTAGCTCTGGGACGGGACTGCGTTTCCCCTGAAAGTTACCACTGTTAAGCCTGAGAAGGACTGCGTCTGAAACGTTACCACTGTTAGCTCTTAAGAGGGACTCTTCTGCGTGTCCTGAAACGTTACCTTTGTTATCTCTGAGGAAGGTAACTGCGTTCCCTGAAACGTTACCACTGTTAGCGCGGGTAGGAATGGACTTGCGGTCCCTAACGTTACCACTGTTGCTCTGAGGAAGGGACCGCTTGTCCTGAAACGTTACCATGTTAGCTCTGAGGAAGGGACGTCCTCTGCGTGGTCCTAAAACGTTACCACTGTTAGCTATGAGAAGGGACTGACGTGTCCTGAAACTACCACTGTTAGCGCTTAGGAAGGACTGGCGTGTCGGAAACGTTAACCCTGTTATGATGTCTGAGGAAGGGACTGGGCGTGTCCCGAAACGTTACCACTGTTAGCTCTGAGGAAGGGACTGCTGTCCTGAAACGTTACCACTGTTACTCATGAGGAAGGGAACCTGCGTGTCCTGAAACATTACCACTGTTAGCATCTGAGGAGGGACTGCGTGTCCTGAAACGTTGCCACTGTTGCTCTTGAGTAAGGGACTGGCCTTTTTCCTGAAGCGTTACCTTTGTGTTGCTCTGCGGAGGGACTTGCGTGTCCTAAAACGTTCCTTTGGTTAGCTCTGAGGAAGGGACTCTGGCGTGTCCTGAAAACGTTACCACTGTGTAGCTCTGATGAAGGTCTTTCGTGTCCTGAAACGTTTCCACTGTTAGCCTCTGTAGGAAGGACTTGCGTGTCCTAAACGTTACCACTGTTACTCTGAGGACGTGACTGCGTGTCCTGAACGTACCATCTGTTAGCTGCTGAGGAAGGACCTGCGTGTCCCTGAACGTTACCACTTTTATCTCTGAGGAAGGGACTACTGCGTGGCCTGAAACGTTACCCCACCACACTGTTGCCCTCTGATGAAGGGACTACTGCGTGTCCCTTGAAACGGGTTACCACTGTTAGCTCTGAGGAAGGGACTGCTTGTCCGAAACGTTACCTTTGTTAGCTCTGAGGAGGGACTGCGTGTCCTAAAAAAGTTACCCACTGTTAGCTCTGAGAAGGGAGCTGCTGTCCTGAAACGTTACCTTTTTTAGCTTCTGAGGAATGGACTGCTTGTCCTGAAACGTTACTCACTGGTAGCTCGGAGGAAGGGACTGCGTGTCTGAAACGTTACCCCATTTGTTAGCCGTCTGAGGAAGGAAGGGACTGCCGTGTCCTAAACGTTCCACTGTTGCTCTGGAGGAAGGGACTTGCGTGTCCTGAAACGTTACCTTGACTGTTTCTCCTGAGGAAGGTACGCTTGTCCTGGAACGTTACCACTGTAGCGCTGAGGAATGGGACGGCTTGTCCTGAAACTTTACCAGTTAGCTCTGAGGAAGGGACTGCCGTGCTGAAACGTTACCACTGTTAGCGCTGAGGAGGGACTTGCGTGTCCTGAACCGTTACCTTTGTTAGCTGAGGAAGGGACTGCGTGTCTGAAACTTCCCACTGTGTAGCGGGGGGGGGTGGTTCTGAGGAAGGACTGCATTTCCGACTTACCACGGTTAGCTCTGAGGAAGGGACTGCGTGTCCTGAAACGTTACAGCACCACCAACTGTTAGCTTCTGAGGAATGTACTCGCGTGTCCTGAACGTTAACCCACGGTTATCTCTGATGAAGGACTAGCGTGTCCTGAAAGCGTTCCTTGTATGCGCTTAGGAAGGGACTGCGTGTCCTGAACTGTTACCCTGTTATCTATAAGAAGGGGATGCGTTTCCTGAAACGTTACCTACTGTAGCCTCTGAGGAAGGGCTAGCGTTCTGAGACGTTCCACTGTGTAGCTCTGAGGAAGGGACTGCGTTCCTGAAGCGTTACCTTTGTTAGCTCTGATGAAGGGACTGCGTGTCCTGAAACGTTACCACTGGTATTCTTGAGGAAGGGACTGCGTGTCCTGAAACGTTACCCACTGTTCTCTGAGGAAGGGACTCTGCTTGTCCTGAAACTTTACCCTGTTAGCTCTGATGAAAGGACTTACTTGCGTGCCTGAAACGTTTACCCTTGTTGCTCTGAGAAGGGACTGCGTGTCCTTAACGTTACCACTTTATCGGCTTAGGAAGTGACTACTCTCTTGTCCCTGAAACGTTACCACTGTTACGCTGAGTAAGGACTGCGGGTCCTGAAAACGTTTCCTTTTTGGTTAGCTCTGAGGAAGACGGGTGTCCTGAAACGTTACCACTGTTAGCTCTGAGGAATGACTGCGTGCGTCCTGAACGTACCACTGTTAGCTCGGAGAGGGACTTTCTTTGTCCTGAAACTTACACTGTATTAGCTCTGAGGAAGGACTGCTTCGTCCCTGAAACGTTACCTTTGTTAGCTCTGAGGAAGGGGACTACTGTGCTTGTCCCTGAAACGTATAAAACCATTTGTTAGCTCTGATGCGGGAACTGCGTGTCCTGGAAACGGTACCACTGTAGCTCTGAGGAAGGGACCTGCGTGTCCTGAAACGTTACACTGTTAGCTCTGAGGGTGACTGCGTGTCCTGAACGTGCCCACTGTTAGCTCTGAGAAGGGCTGCCGTGTCCCTTAAACGTTACCCACTGTTAGCTCGATGAAGGACCTTGGCGTGTACCTGAAACGTTACCACTGTTGCTCTGAGTGGACTTGCGTTCCTGAAACGTTACCCCCACTGTTAGCTCTGAGGAAGGACTGCGTGTCCTGAAACGTTTACACTGTCAGCTCTGAGGGAAGGGAACTGCGTGTCCTAAACGTTTACCTTGTTAGCTCTGAGGAAGGGATTTCCTGCGTGTCCTGAACGTTACCACTGTTAGCGCTGAGGAAGGGACTGGCTGTCCTGAAACTTTACCACCGACTAGTTTAGCTTCGAGGAAGGGACTGCTTGTCCTAACGTTACCGTACTGTTAGCTCTAGGAGGGCCTGCGTTTCCTGAAACGTCCACGTTGCTCTGAGGAAGGGACTGCGTGTCCTGAACGTTACCACTGTTAGCGGCGAGAAGTACTGCTTTCCTGAAAAACGTTACCCTGTTATTCTGAGGAAGGGACTGCGTGTCCTGAAACGTTACCACTGTTAGCCTCTGAGGAAGGGACTTGGCGTGTCCTGGAAACTTTCCACTGTTAGCTCTGAGGACGACTGCGTGGTCCCTGAACATTAACCACTGTTAGCTCTGGGAAGGGACTTTGCGTTGTCCTGAAACGTACCCACTGTTAGCGCTGGGAAGGGACTGCTTGTCCTGAAACGTTACGCCTTTGTTAGCTCTGAGGAAGGGACTGCGTTCCTGACCCGTTCCCGATTTGTTAGCAGCTCTGAGGAAGTGACACTCTGCGTGTCCTGAAACTTTACAAACCCACCACTGTTATCTCTTAGTAAGTGGCCTGCGTGTCCTGCACCTTACCACTGTTAGCTCTAGGAAGGGACTGCGTTCCTGAAACGTTACCACTGTTAGCTATGAGGACGGGACTGCGTGTCCTGAAACGTTACCATGTTGCTCTGATGAAGGACTGCGTGTCCTGAACGTTACCCACCTGTTATCCTCTGAGGACGGTACTGCGTGTCCCTGACAACTTTACCACTTTAGCTCTGAGGAAGGGACGGCGTGTCCGAAACGTTACCCACGTTTAGCTCTGAGGAATGGACTGCTTGTCCGAAACGTTACCTTTGTTAGGCTCTGAGGAATGGACTCTACTGCGTGTCCTAAAACGTTTACCACTGTTAGCTGTCTGAGGTAAAGGACTGCTTGTCCTGAAACTTTAACCTTTGTTAGCTCTGGGAAGGGACTGCTTGTCCTGACCGTTCCACTGTTAGCTCTGAGGAATGGACTGCGTGTCCTGAAAACGTACCTTTGTTAGCTCTGAGAAGGGACTCGTGTCCCTAAAACGTTACCAACTGTGAGCTCTGAGGAAGGTACTGCTTGTCCTGAACGTTACCAACTGTTTAGCGCTGAGGAAGGGACTGCTTTGTCTGAACGTTACCACTGTAGCGCTTAGGAAGGGACTCTGCTTGTCCCTGAACGTTTCCATTGTTACTCTGATGAGGTACTGTGTGTTCGGAAACGTTACCACTGTTGCTCTGAGGAATGTGACTTGCGTGTCCTGGAAACATTACCACTGTTAGCTCTGAGGAATGGACTGCGTGTCCTGAAACTTACCATTGTTTAGATCTGAGGAAGGACTGCGTGTCCTGAAACGTTACCCCACTGTTAGCGCTGAGGAAGGGATGCGTGTCCTGACACTTTACCATTGTTAGCTAGCTCTGAGGAAGGGACTGCGTGTCCTGACAACGTTCCACTGTTAGCTCTGAGGAAGGGACGCGTGTCCTGAAAGGGCGTTACCACTGTTTACATCTGAGGAGGGACTGCGTTCCTGAAACGTTACCTTGTTGCTCTGATGCATCAATACCCCTTTGGAAATCATTGAGTCCACTATTTTTTTTTGTTGTGCCTCTCCTTTTCCTACCTTCCCTGTCCTATATATACCCCGCCCCTTCTTTACATCAAACACCCGCCCTGTCCTTTACACACCCATCGTGTCCTATACACACTCGCTCTGTCCTATACACACTCGCCCTGTCCTATAGACACCAGTCCTGTATATACCTGTCCTTCCTATATGCACATATCTTGTCTTTTTCTATATACACCTGTCCTATATATACGGTCTTGTTTTATTCTATAGACACCTGTCCTATTCTATATTCACCTGTCCATTTTTATTCTATATATACCTGTCCTATATACTCCCGTTCTGTACTGTTCTATATACACCTGTCCCGTTCTATTTTATATACACCCGTCCTGTGACATTCTATATATACCTGTCCTATATACACCCGCCCTGTACCCATCCTCTCCTATATATACACCTTTCCTGTCCTATATACACTCGCCCTGTACCCATCCTCTCCTATATATACCTGTCTTGTCCTATATACACTCGCCCTGTACCCATTCTCTCCTATATAAACTTGTCTTGTCCTATATACACCTATCCTATTTTATATACATCCATCCTGTCCTATATAGACCGGTTCCTGTCCTGTCCTATATACATCCATACTGTCCTGTCAAAAACCTCCATCTTATCTGGGGGGGGGGGGGTTAGTCATGTTATGGCGGGCTTGGTGTTGCCTCTCTCCCCCCCTTTTTGCCTCTCTCGCGGGGGGGGGGGGTATTCTATGTCTCTTCCCCCCTTATGTCTCTCTCCCCCTCTGTCTCTCCCCTGTCCTCTCTCTCTTCTCTGTCTCTCACCACACACCTCTCTGTCTCACACTCGGACATGGATATCTTATTTACACCTATATATTTTAACAGCCCTATACTACACGAAATAACAAACTGCTTCTTCCAGATCTGACTCAAGCTTCACACAGGAAACATCGGAACCCCCCCTAACCCAGAAGACAGGTAGGGAACGCCTCCCTCCAATGTATAACATTGCGGGGAATGAGGGTACCTGGACATTGACGGATGCGGATCAGGTAAGATCCCAGCGGGATTGCTGCTTTAGATATTGAAGCGGGGGCATCCGACACTGGTTAAGGGGTTCAGGAAACTAGTTTCACATCTGGGTTTTTTTTAAGATCACCACACACACACACACACACACACACACACACACACACACACCACACACACACCACACACACACTAGCTCTGAGGAAGGGACTGCGTGTCCTGAAACGTTACCACTGTTAGCTCTGAGGAAGGGACTGCGTGTCCTGAAACGTTACCACTGTTAGCTCTGAGGAAGGGACTGCGTGTCCTGAAACGTTACCTTTGTTAGCTCTGAGGAAGGGTGTCATGGAACAAGAATCACATTCCTGCCCGACCCCCCTTCTGCTTGTCAGCTCCTTAAGTTCAGCTGCAGGCATTGGCTCCACATACACACACTGTGCCTGTGTAACATGTTGCATTTCTTGCCCCTGAGCATGTAATCAGTGAACTGCTACTGCAGCTTCTCCAGTCCTCCCAATTAATGGACTTTCCCATGTTCTCCCCTGTCTTTTGCTGACAGTTAGTGCAGTCCCACTCAACCTTTAGTGTGACCCCTGCCCCTCACTTTCTTTTCCACCCTAGATTACAGTGAGTACAGACCTGTCTGCATCCACCCCTGGTAAGGCCTTTCTCTCTTACCATAGTCCAACCTCATAGAAGCATCCCACATAGAGAAGCACTCTCTACCTACATTACACCCACAAGTTCCTGTGTTTTCTAATCCAGCAATAAAATTAAGAAAGACATTAAGGACTTGTCATGCTTTGGAAAAGGAAGGACATGAGTTGAGCTTACTGGAATTATTCATACATTATTCGTGACCCTGGTTCCAGGAAAGTGTGTGTGTGTGTGTGTGTGTGTGTATGTGTATTTTTGTGTAAATGTCGGATCTAGAAAAAAAAGCCAGATGTGAATGACTAGTTTCCTGAACCCCTTAACCAGTGTCTGGACGCCTCGCTTCACAATATCTAAAGCAGCAATCCCGCCTGGGATCTTACCTGATCAGCAGTCCCTCAATGTCCAGATACCTTAATTCCCGCAATGTTATACATTGGAGGGGAGGCGTTCCCTACCTGTCTTCTGGGTTAGGGGGGGTTCCGATGTTTCCTGTGTGAAGCTTGAGTCAGATCTGGAAGAAAGCAGTTTGTTATTTCGGTGTAGTATAAGATATATAGGGTAAATAAAATATCCAGGTCCAGAGTGTGAGACAGAGAGAGTGTGGGTGAGAGACAGAGAGTGAGAGAGAGACAGAGAGAGAGAGAGACAGAGGAGAGACAGAGAGAGACAGAGGGGAGAGAGAGAGAGAGGGGAGAGAGACATAGAGGGAAGAGCGACAGAGAGGGGAGAGCGACATAGAGGGGAGAGCGACAGAGGGGGGGAGGAGAGACAAAGAGAGGGGGG
>WSYH01008732.1:0-28024 GCA_036426205.1 Ascaphus truei | reverse complement strand
GGGAAGGGAGTTGAGAGGGAGGATGGGGGAGCCAGAACATTACATCAAGGGCAACGCCGGGTATATCAGCTAGTTATTATTATTAGAGACTGGCACCTGTTGATGTTTTTTAGTACATTGAGTGCAAGCTGAAATTTGATTCTATATATATATATATATACACACACACACAGATTAACCCCATTATAGCGCGGTCCTCGGGGGTCACCCGCAACCACCGCGTTATAAACGGGGTCGCGGAAAAAAAATGACCGCTAAAAAAAAATATATACATTTTTCAAAGTTTTTTTTTTTTGTGGTGGTACCGCGTCCGCCGGAGGGGGAAAGCTGAGAACTCTCCCAGCATTCCCAGACCCGGTGGGGCAGCGGCAACCGCACGCAGCACTTACCCGGCATCTGGCAGCTCTTCTCCCTGTCTCTGCTTCCTGCTTCCGTCTTGCGAGAGCAAGCTCTCTTAAAGAGACAGTGTGTCTCAGTGTGTGTGTGTGTGTATTTGACTGTGTGAGACTGTGTGTGTCAGTGTATGTGTGTCAGTGTGCTGTGAGTGTGTGTGTGTGTGTGTGCAGTGTGCTGTGAGTGTATGCAGTGTGCTGTGAGTGTATGCTGTGAGTGTGCTGTGTGTGCAGTGTGCTGTGAGTGTGTGCAGTGTGCTGTGCTGTGTGAGTGTATGCAGTGTGCTGTAAGTGTATGCAGTGTGTGTGTGAATGTATGCAGTGTGCTGTGAGTGTGTGCTATGAGTGTATGCAGTGTTGTGTGCATGTGTGATGTGCGTGTCAGTGTGTGTGCAGTGTGCTGTGAGTATGTGTAGTGTGCTGTGAGTGTGGTGCTGTGGTGTATGCAGTGTACTGTGAGTGTATGCAGTGTTGGCGTGAGCAGTGTGCTTTGAGTGTTGGCAGTGTGTGTGAATGTCTGCAGTGTGCTGTGAGTGTATGCAGTTGTGTGAGTGTGCAGTGTGCTGTGATGTATGTGCAGTGTGCTGTGATGTATGCAGTATTGCATAGTGTGTGTGTTGTGTGTGCAAAAAAAAATATTTTTTTTTTAATTCGGGGTCCACGCTCAAAAGCGTTATAAGCGTATTTGCGTTATAGCGGATCGCGATATAAAGGGGTTGAGCTGTATATAACATTTATTTTTTTGTGCAGTTTAGCCACATTCATCTTGCAGATAAAACTCAAATCTGTAACCTCCCACAAAACTACAGTAACTGTGATTCCGACATACACCTGAAAAAGAAGTGGAGCAAGGCAAATTAAACGTTAAGGCCGAATGTATTACCAGAGTTTATTGATGGATTCTGGGGCGGATATCGAAACACTGACTCTGGCTCGTATGGAGAAAAGCTGTGGACACTGCCTGTTAAAAGAAAGATTAAATACAACTAAAAAGTTGTAATACACAAACACACACACACACACCACACCCACACAACACACAGACACAACACAGACACAGGACAGCAGACACAGAACACGACACAGACACAAACACCACACACCCACAAAGTTGTATGTTATATATTATATATATATATATTATATTATATATATATAATCAAAAATAAATGATGATACCGTTTTGTGGCTAACAAATGCTTTTAATTGTGCGAGTTTCGAGATACACTGATCTCTTCTTCTGGCGATTTTACAATGAATGAAGCAAGCAAAGGGTATACTTAAAAACAGTGTCTCTGGAATGTATCTGTTGTTGTCCTTCCCCCGGTGTGGAGGAAGATTTATGGCTAGAGGTGTTAAATGGTTCCCTGAAAGTAAGTTGATGTAAGAGTGTGTGTGTGTGTGTGTATCTGTGTGAATATAAATGAATGGAGAGGCCCACAGGGTATACAGTGCTTTACAAAAGGGGTGTGTGGAGTGGGAGTTAATATAAATGGTGTGGGTAGGTGTGGAAATGGGAGAGATAGTAGCATAACTAAAAGTGTGTGTGGATACTATGTGGTCCCTATTGGTGTATAGGGATGGAAAAACAAGGAGTATTAGTGAACTCTCTTCCCATGAGCGCTAAAGGCCATGTCTCTACATACTGTGCTATATGTATGCACACACTGCTGTCTCTTACACATACTAATACTCCTTGTTTTTCCATCCCTACACCAATAGGCCCACCAATAGTATCAACACACAATTTTAGTTATGCTACATCTCTCCACACCTACCCCCACCATTTATATTAAACTACCAATCCACACACCCCTTTTGTAAAGCACTGTATACACTGTGGGTATCATCATTAATCACGCAGATACACACACACACACACTCTTACATCAACTTCTTTCAGGAACAATTAACACCTCTAGCCATAAATCTCCTCCACACCGGGGGGGAAGGAAAGCACAGATAACATTCCAAGAGGAAATGTTTTAAGTACACCCTTTGCTTGCTTCATTCATTGTACATCGCCGGAAGAAGAGATCAGTGTATCTCGAAAGCTGCGCACAATAAAAGCATTTCGTTAGCCACAGAACGGTATCATCTATTTATTTTTTGATTATTGAAGCTCGGCTAACACGGTACTGATACCTCTACATAGATACACACACACACACACACACACACACACACACACACACACACACACACACACACACACACACACACACACACACACACACACACACACAACAATGTTGAATAGTTATGCAAACATAAAATACACAAACAGCTCATAAGCCTATTCTTGTTTCTGCTGCTCTTCTATCCAAGTGAAAATAATACGCTTCAACTGATCTTTTGGACTTTAAGTTCCTGTGTTGACCCTCTACTGACTTATTTCGTAAATAGTTAATTCCTTTGTTTTTCATACTGTTCAAATTCACAAAAAAAAAAATCTTCAGAAAGTTTAGAAAAAAATAATGTTTTTGTGAAACTTATTAGGCTACTGGTAAATCACCATTTATTTATTTTTATTATGCTTTGTTTAGGATTTTTAAGACCTTACAGATAATCTGAGTCGAAACATCTCACAAATACAATATGATAGGAACAAAGAAAAGTTAGGGGAAAAGAAATCTGCAATATATAGAAATCACATGTAGATGGAGAAGGGCGACAGAGAAGGTCTTAATAGGGCGAGTTCTGGTTTAACATATTCGCTTCTAGTTTGAAGAGAAGCAATTAATAAGGTTTTCATTCATACACCAAATATTCAAAATAGATTCCAAGTTATCACTCCCCCACCAACAAAGAGGGTATGTCGCAGGATAAAAATTATGTAATTGACTGGGGTAAAATACCACCAATAAATCTTGTGCATAAAATCTTGTGCAGATTTTTTTTTTAATGGTGACGCACGTGCAATTTTTGGATATCCCCCTCTACAAACCAGTGTAAGTTTTTCTAGATAGCAAGATGTGTTTTGGAAAAAAACAGCGCTTTGCTGTGGCAGCATATGTACAAATAAGAACTTAATTCACAATCAACTGCCATTAACTTGGTAACTGGAATATGAAATAAAACATAATTAAAGTGCAGAAAAACATAAACTACAGTGCATTAAACACAAGTGGTGAATGGGATGAGAAGAGGAGACAACTTCTTCAGTCGCTTGACAGAAGGATTCCCGAGTTGGTTTTAAGGGCATCGGGAGTGCACGTACCGTTCATACGTACGTGGCTTGAAAAGTTTTGATTGCATGCCAAATGTCAATTTTGTCTTTAAAATAGGTTACTAAATCCTGGACAGCAAAGGATTAAAGTGGTTGGCGGACCGAGTGGAAATAAAATTATTTGTTTGGCAAAGAATGGCGCAGCGTTGTAGGAAGAGAGAAATCATTTGTAGTGGAGGAAATCTGCTTTAAAATGCGATTTCTTCCAGAGGATATTATTGTAGGTGAATGTGACCTACTCTGGGCAGGAGATGGTACTGAGCAGAGAGAGGACAGTTGCTATAGACATGGAGAAATGTATGGGGTCTAGGACAAGCAGAAAGAAAATTAATTCAGAAATTAAATGCGAAAATACTCCAGATAATATTGCATGACGAATACAGGGTTTTTGTGCCATCGGTCATGCAAAAACATATGTAGATATATGAAGGTTGTGTAAATTCAGTATGATTGCCTGGGAGCTGAAGGTATCATTTTAACATGAATACCAAGTAATTGGACATGTTTTCAAGGTCAACATAGCTACTGTATATGGGAAATCTCCCCTTTTATCTTAGTAAAGCGCTTTTCAGATTTAAAAACAAGGAATTATTCATAATTCCAATTAACGTATGAAACATGCAAGCATATTAATAAGGTTGCCATCTATAAACCTCTTCTACCTTAAATAATACATATCTAACGTTACAAGAACAAAAAAATGTCAACACAAACACGCTCATTAGATATTACATATAAACCGTATCTGCCTATTGTTTTGGTTCCAACTAAAGTCCATAATAAAAAATACGTCTCATCCAATAAGTCCTTGTAAGAGAAAATAATGTTATACGACATAGAAATGAAAAAAAAAAGCTAAAACGTAATTATCACAAATAAAATTAGTAATTTTTAGCAGTTATTTTCCTCTGGCAATCTTTTGCATGATGATTAATTTCCATGCTAAATACCATCATCAAATCATTACTTTACATTTGATTAGCAGTCACATTTTCAATCCACCATAACAAAAGGCCATTTGTGGACAAAGACAATAAGAAACAAATTGGAAGAATACTACAAACATTAAAAGTATTCTTAATAAATAATACAACGTGTTTTTCTTGCTGATTTCTTTCTATTTATATCACTGTACCCTCTACTGCTTTTATACAACATAAAATGGCAGAATTATACTATAAGTATCTTACAATAAATCCATAATATGGAATGGTCTTACGCTTTAATGTGCAGCTTTCTATAGCAGTACTGTATGACTATTTTGGACTGAGACTATTTTGGAACTATGCATTCTAAATAATATCTACTAGAAGTTGGCAAAGATATTATTAAAAATAATAATTACATAAAGCATTATGTAAGCATTAACACCTTAAATGTTGCATAAACTTCAAGCACCTTCTTTGCTAGCAGTCAATTTTTTTTTTAAACTATGCACTATGGGCAGCAACACACAACGCCATACTGGTTTCATAGACCTATGAAAAATCCCACACAATGTGGAATTACATAACTGAATGCATTACAGTGCTTTCCAACTGTCTCCTTTATTTAGCCAAATTTAAAATGGTTAGGTACTTTTGCTGCGTTTTTTAGAATACTATCCTTTTTAATTCTGTAGTTTCATTCTGAAGATATCACTTGCTGAAAATGTGCCTGTGATGGGAGGGAGTAACCAGGCTAATAAAGGTTAAGCCCTCTGGTTAACCCTGAACCCGTGGGGTCCCTGGTACCTCCATAAATCAGGGACCAGGGATAATACATGCTGGAAAATAAAATGTCCCTGTTTTTTTTCGATTTCCTGTTCTCTTAGCCCTAGAACTGTGAAATTTAGTGTGTCTCAGTTTTAGGGGGGTGTAAGGGAGTTAAGAGGTTAACTCCCTTTCCAAACATCAGGAGTCTGCACGGGTGTTGTGTTTCCAACATGTGATAAGTAACACCAGATTTATCCCTGCTCAAAGGCAGGATGTTGCCAGAGACAGGGAGATTTTTCCCCTAGAGAGAGAAAGTGAAACTTCTCCCAACCAGCAGGGAGCCTGGTTGTTACGGACCCTAGGACTGCAGGAAGAAGGCATGCGGGGTCCAGCTGGGAATCACACCAAGGATAAAGATCACTACGGACTGGACAGCCTGTCTCCGGAAGCGGTGTTCCTGAAAGGCTGAAGGAGTGACACGGAGACCCTGGGATAGGAATCCCCTGCAAATACAGATAAGCAATTAAGAAGACTTTGCAATGTAAAAAGACTGTTTGTTTGCATAGGATAGTATATGTTTTGGGCTGGGAACCAGTTTAGTTGGCCAGCGCCGTTAGGAAGGGCCAAAGATTCATTTCCCTATAGGGAACAGGCGTTTATTTTATGATTTTGTTTTCTTAAAGGTACAGTGTACCCATGGTTTAAGTGGCTTGTTGAGAATAACCACAGTGATTAAGCTTAATCCTCAATCAAAGCGTCTTGCTGACCTCACCTACAGGCCGATCCGTCACAGGGGGATATGTGGGTGGAAATGCAATTATTTTGGTTGGAGGAGTTTGGGGGCCAAAGTTGCCGGTAGTCTAATTCTCCCCGGTGAGCAGGCATGATTTGCAGATATGTGGGGTGAATTACACCAGGGCTTCCCAGTATCCCCCAGTCATGGATTTTGAGCCCAAATATCTCCAAGTTATTTCCATTATAACACAAAAAACAAAACTGTGCGCTACTACCTAACTACCTATAAAGTTTAAATGTATAAATATATACAGTGCAGTGACTATACCATCAATTTAGTGATAAAAAATTTATAAAAAATTAAACCACAACTCCCACAGTGAGATAATTATACATTAAATAATAAGTGGGCCGATATGAAGCTGCTCCTGTACCTCGGCAGGTGTATCCTCTGCACAGAGGTTAAAACGCAGCTTGCTGGGTTGCCCTCAGCGTGCCACGATGCCGCTCCGTCGCGGGACGCTGTGTAATGACGTCACTGTCTACACAGCAGTGGTGGATGGAATAGAATGTTACATCCAACTAGTTTCGTAGAATTCTTCCCTGAAGAAGTAGTTAATTCTACGAAACTAGTCGGATGTAACATTCTATTGCCTTATATCTGCTTACATTGGCCTTTGTCTATGTATTGGCCTGTCCTGTTTTTATTTCATCCTGTGTGCTGTTTTGGACACTTGTGAGAGACTTTGTAAGACTGTTCAAACTTCCCTATTGAATCCACCACTGCTGTGTAGTTGTGGCACTTACACGTCAGGTCGCCGTACTCTCGGCCCGAGTACCAGCCGCTTCCTCCCCAGCCCGCAAGAGCAGCTAGCAGCTCTGACGTAAAAATTCTGCCCCCCAAGCCTTATTCCGCCCCCCAAGCCCCCACAAGCAAGAATGTAGGGGGTTTGCTCAGTGTGAGGTGCAGTTCGAAATGGCCCCCTATCTCTTCAATACTGGACGTAAGAAGGCAGCCTACATTTATAATCTCCTAACGGGTGGCGCCCTGGCTTGGGCTTCCCCGGTCTGGGAGTGACGTTCTGACCTTACCAAGGATTACTCTGCCTTTAAGGCTGAATTCCAGCAAGTGTTCGATTCTCCCGCACGCCGGAAGATGGCATCTGTTTCTATCCTACAGATTACCCAAGGGCGACGAACAGTGACACAGTATGCCATGGAGTTTTGGACCCTCACAGCCAAGACTAACTGGGGGCAGGAGGTTCTCATCTCTGTATTCTGGCAAGGCCTGGAAGATCCCATCAAGGAGGAACTCACTCGTCAACCCAGGTCAGATCAATTGGAGGTTCTAATCGAACTAGCAGTCCGAGTGGATCAACGTATCCAGGTACGCCGCTCCGAGCGTCAGCGCACTCGCTTTCATAATTTTCAACCTCCCTTCCTCAGTACTCCTGGCAGTACCCCTGCGGTTACTAGTGCTATTACTCCTCTTCGTCCTGCCCTGGAGCCACCAGAGCCGATGCAATTGGGGGTACAACGCATCCGCACACCTATACGGCAATTCCGCTATGCCGGGGGAATGTGTTTCTACTGCAGATCCGCTGAACATCTGGTCCGGGAATGCCCCCTGCGGCTGGGAAACGGTAACACCCAGTGGGTACGGAGGGGCTCTCTCTGGGTGTCATGTCTCCTCGTCCCCTCCATAAGGGATAACTGCCTAAGAAACTCACCATACCAGTCTCTCTTGCAGGCGATAAGTTTCAGACCTCGACCGCAGCGTTCATTGACTCTGGAGCAGGAAGAAACTTTGTGGATTTAGAATTCGCCAGGCTGAACCACATACCGCTCGTGAGAAAGAAAAGTCCCATTGCACTGGTCGGTATAGATGGACTTCCTCTTACCCCGGCATACATCTCCTTAGAGACGGTCCCTCTCCTTCTGACCTCACACCCTCACAAGGAGACCTTAGTCCTCGATGCCATCCATACTCCTGGAACACCCATTACCCTTGGCCTTCCCTGGTTACAGCTTAACTATCCGCAGATTGACTGGACTTCCTCTTCCCCCATCACTTGGAATCCGAGGTTAGGCGAGGCTTTCCAACTCTTGGCCAATACCTCCGTCCCTGAGATTACCCTTCCCCTGGTCTACCACCAGTTCCGGGACGTTTTCAATAAGGTCCAGTCAGATCTTTTGCCGCCTCACAGGATCTACGATTGCCCGATCGATCTTGTTCCAGGTTACTGCTTGCTCAAGTCCAAGACTTATCCCTTGTCATTACTAGAGTCACAGGCCATGGATGAATATACAGTATCCAGGAGAACCTCTAGAAAGGTTTCATTCGCCCTTCCAACTCCCCAGCAGGGGCTGGCTTTTTCTTCGTGAAGAAGAAAGATGGCTCGTTAAGACCTTGCATTGATTACAGGGGTTTGAACAGCATCACCATTAAGAATCGTTACCCCCTTCCCCTTATTACCGAACTGTTCGATAAATTACAGGGGGCTAAGATCTTTTCCAAATTGGATCACCGTGGGGCCTATAATCTGGTGACGCATCAGACAGAGAGACAAATGGAAGACGGCTTTCAACACACGTAGCGGCCACTACGAGTACCTTGTAATGCCCTTCGGCCTATGTAATGCTCCAGCAGTCTTCCAGGACTTCATTAACAACGTTTTTCGTAAGGTACTCAACATTTTTGTAGTAGTTTACTTGGATGACATACTGATTTTTTCCAAGGATCTCCAGGATCATATTCGCCACACTTCCTACGTTCTCTTTCGTCTCCGTGAACACCATCTGTACGCCAAGCCGGAGAAGTGCTCCTTTCATCAGACCTCTACTCAATTCCTGGGTCACTGCTCTTACGAAGAAACGGGTCGATCCAGCTGCTTGGTCACCCGAGGCTCTGTCCACCTTCAAGGTACTCAAGGAAGCTCTTGTATCCGCTCCTATCCTCCGTCATCCTAACATCGATCTTCCCTTCGTGTTGGAAGTCGACGCCTCCGATTGCGGCGCAGGGGCAATTCTGTCTCAGAGACCTACGCCCTAAGACAAGTTACATCCCTGTGCATACTTCTCCCAGAAGTTCTCATCTGCTGAGAGGAATTACGACGTGGGTAACAGGGAGCTCCTGGCCGTGAAGATGGCTCTCCAAGAGTGAGACATCTCTTGGAGGGATCGAAAGAGCCGTTTACTATCCTCACGGATCACAAAAACCTTCTCTACATCGAAAACGCCTGACGCCTTGGTCCATGACAGGCTCGTTGGTCTCTTTTCCAGATTCGATTTTCACCTTTCTTATATTCCCGAGACAAAAAAATGTAAAGGCGGACGCACTTTCCAGACAACATTCCTCTGAGGAGAGACCAGAGGAGTCCTTGGAAACCATCCTTCCACGGGAGAGGATTCTCGCCACATCTACCTTCAAGAACCTTGAGAAGATTATGCATTCTCAGAGACGCATTCCTAAGCACTTGGCGGTTCCTGACAACAAACACTTCGTACCCCCCAAATTTGTTCCTGAAGTCCTGAGTTGGGGCCACTCTTCTAAATCCGCAGGTCATCCAGGTTTTAAAAAGACTATTGACCTTATTCGTCGCCCTAAAATGTCCCAAGATATTTTAGAAATTACCCGTGCTTGCCCTACCTGCACACAGAACAAGACACCCCGTCAAAAACACCAAGGTTTTCTGTTACCTCTACCAGTCCCTGGTCCCATATTTCGATGGATTTCATTGTGGAGTTGCCCAAATCCAGAGGAATGAACACAATCTTGGTGGTCGTGGATAGATTCTCTAAGATGGCCCATTTTATTCCACTGAAAGGACTACCCACCTCTCCCACCCTTGCTGACATCTTTACGGAACAAATTTCGGATTCATGAGATTCCATCCTCCATTGTTTCTGACTGAGGGCCCCAGTTTGTGTCCAAGTTGGAGAACTTTCACCAAGAAATTGGGCATCTCTTCCTTCTCCTCTGCTTATCATCCACAGTCCAATGGACAGACGGAGAGAATTAACCAGTCCCTGGAAAAGTACCTAAGATGCTTTATTTCTGATTCCCAGGATGATTTGACTCAACTCCTTCCTTGGGCGGAGTATGCTGTTAATTCTGCCAAGAATGAAGCCACCCGTGAGTCGTCCCCCTTTTTTTTTTTTTTAATAAATTATGGGTTTCACCCTCCCTGCTTGCCCATCTCCAACATTCCTTCTGGGATCCTGGCCGTAGACGAACGCATTTCTTCTCTCCAAGCAGCATGGTCCAGGATTCAGACTACCCGTCTCGACTCCTCCCGCAGATCTAAAAGTTAGGCCGATCGCCACCGTTGTCCTGCGCCCAGGTACAGGCCAGGGGATTTGGTATGGCTCTCCTCTAAAAATATCCACTTAAAGGTACCATCCCCAAAATTGGCACCTAAATTCCTGGGTCCTTTTCCTATTTTAGAACAGATCAATCCTGTGGCATTTCGCCTCCAGCTACCACACAGTATGAAGATCCCCAATGTTTTCCATGTTTCTCTCCTAAAACCTTTCGTCACCAGTCATTTCTTCCCGGACCAGACTCGCAAGCCGGATCCAGTTACCATCCAAAATAACGAAGAGTATGAGGTTCAATCTCTATTGGATTCCCGCTTGTCCAGGGGTCAACTCCAGTTCTTGGTGCAATGGAAAGGTTTTGGACCCGAGGAGAGGTCTTGGGTTCCTTTAAAGGACATTCACGCTCCGGCTCTTCTTAGAGCCTTCCGAAGGAGGTTTCCGGAGAAACCTTTTGAGGACCATCCAGAGTCCGTTCATGAAGAGGGGGGTACTGTTAGGAATCAGATTTCTCAGCGCCGTCCGCGCAACACACCGACTACCCTCAGGGACTCAGGCCACGCAGCGCAACCTCCGCTTACCTGCCTCCACAGGCCGTCAGCTCCTCCGTCGCCGCAGGGTCCCTCCCCTCGGCAGTTCCGCCGCTCCTCAGTGGCAGGTGCGGGTCTTCCGTCCTGCGCGCACACGTGTGTCCTCCTCCAATGCTGGTCGCGTGCACACTCAGCTTACAGAGTGCGCGCCCAGCATCCACTCTTCTACTTCGAGGCTCTGCCCCCGTACACCGCACGGGTGTAATCTGAGTGCTACCAGTGCTCATCTGGGTTGTATCAGCCACACCTATCCAGGGAGACTCCCTGCAGTCCTCCTGACCCGCCCCCATCCCTGATTGGTCAGCCCAGCCTTATCTAGAATCTCTGAGCCCTCACTCATCACATGGAAGTGTTTGGTGTTCTCTCGGTTACTACAGGTTTTGACACGGCTCGTACGACTACCCCCTTTGGCTCTCGACTTCGGCTCTCCATGGACTACGTATACTCTGGCATCCCACGATCATGGCTTGGACTTCAACCTTCCTCATCTCTCTGCTCCCTGACCTCGGCAAGGTAATCACTATTCTACTCCTATACCCGGTACCGGCAAGTATTGTCTACGTTACTTACATCTGGCAACGCTTAATACCACACTCTGACACGCTCCCTTTGCTGCGGATGCGTGTATTCCTACCTCCCCCTTCAGCACAGGGGGCTGGGCTGGTCTGCGGGCAGCACCGGCGTAACAGCAAATGCGTGCCTTGCACCTTGGAAAGGTAGATCTCATACCCCTTACCCCAGTAAGTGCATATATTTTTGTATTTTGCGTTTGTGTGTTTCCGAGGTCTTCTCCGAATAAATCTTATTTTATTTCACTGCCTTGTTTTGCCTATTGACTGATCCCTTAAATATAAATGGTGTAAAACGACTTGGTCTACCGTGACAGTGCCACGTTGGGAGGTTAAAATGGCTGCTACAATTCAAACTCACAAAGATAACATTGCTATGTTAAAAGCTAAAGTAATTTACAGATGCACAGGTTGTACAGTGTAAAGCACAGAGTAGGCTAAGGATAAATAAAACACTTGATTGAAAAGCACTTCCCAATTCAGAGGCTCCTAAGCAATACAACTTGTAATTAATTTCCCCCAAAAATTAAACGCAGCCAAACCTTTGCTGTCGGCACAATTAGATTGGCAATCACAGACCAATTAGACAAACTTTGGTTTTCCAGACAGGCACAAGAACACTGTGTTTAAGAAGGTTGTTTTTTCTAAATAAACTAAAGCCATATAAAAAAAACCCAAAAGAATCACAGTCCCTACGCAGAATAAAAATAGCTGAAATTATTTTCTATAAATGTTACATTAAAAAAAAAAAATTTGAAAATATTTTCGCATTTTTTTGCAATCCAATTATTGGAAACAGTGTGTTTGAACTTCACTGAGGCTAGATAAGTTTTCAAGTGAATGTGCTCTGTTTGTATTGATTACCTAGAATGACATGTATTGACCCAATTTGTTCAACAGGCTCCAGTACACTGATTGGATCTTGGAGAAATCTATGAAGGCATAAAGCTCCGTTACTCTATTTATAGTATTTTTTTTAATGTCAAAGCATGTTAAAACTCTTAATCTATATAGATCACTCGCAGACACAGAAGATCAGTTAGAACTGTATTTAACATTTAGCATATGTTAAAACAACCCACTGTATTTACATTAAAATTGCCCAGGCTTCTTTGCAAAGCATCAGTAATTAGTGATGGAATATAATATGTAACAGGCCAACGCTATTTTTGTTGGTGACTGTAACGGGGACTTATCCCTGTATAAATAAAGCAGCCTAAGAGCTCTGAGAATCCAGCAGAGAGATACAGTAGTTAATTGCAGCCACTCAATTAACTAGTCTCCACCTGGACTAATGAGAGCTCTGTAAGAAGCCTGTGAGACACAGGCGAGCGATTACTTAGCTCACATTTGGGCTGACATAAGGAGAAGGAAGACTGCAGAGATTTTCCTTAGCCCACAACTGGGGTGACCCGAGGAAAAGATGATGTCTTGATGCACACAGAAGGACTGTATGCTGACAGCAAAACAAGGGGACAAGACCTCTATACCAGGACACGGACATTTCCATAGCACACAAGTGCTGACCCAGGAGAGCATTGTGTGTGTGTATATAAAAAATACTATATATATATATATATATATATATATATATATTATATATATATATATAATAATGTATATATGCCAAAAAACCTCCACAGTAAAGCATATAGCAACTATAAATATTATGTATTCTCATTTGCAGCTAGACAGGTCTGCAATCCTGTCTTTCCCCATAATCGCCCAGCACACAGCATTTTCCACTGCAGCAAGGGATTCTGGGAAAAAAACAGTATGCATTGGCTGTAGGATTCGTTGTGTAATACGAGCTTGAGACAAAAGGTGGCACTTGTGCTCATTGATGTCATTTCCCAGAATCCCTCGCTGCAGTGGAAACGTGTGTGCTGGGCGATAATGGGGAAAGCAGGGTTGCAGACCTGTCTAAGACATGCAAATATTTACAGTTGCTATATATATATATATATATATATATATATATATCAAATAAGGAGATCACTTGTGAGCATATTCACATGTCTTAGGCCAGTCTGCAATCCTGCCTTTCGCCATTATCAGCCAGCATACAGTGTTTCCACAGCAGCAAGGGATTCTGGGAAATGACATGCAAATGAGCACACCGTGTCACCTTTTGCCTGAAAAACCATTGTTACATGGAGCCCATATAAGCTAATGCTCGATGTTAAACACGCTTTAAAGCAACATGGGAATCAGATGCAAAGCCAGAGAGAAACCATCACAGACATGTTTCAACCTTAATGGGTATCATCAGTGTGAAGTTGGTTGTACTGCTGGCTTTGCAATTTTCATGACTGTAGGTTTTTTACCATCACGTTTTAAGCATGCTTTTCTTTTATAGATCATATTTCGTCCTGGATTCTCATAAGGATATTCACGTTATTTACCACAGGTGTTAGACATTTAACCCCTGTTGACTCGATTTGCGCATTTTGGTGGTGTGTGTGGATAAAACAATACATACAAATATAGATAAACACATGATATATGTTTCACTTATATATATATATATATATATATATTATATATATATATATATAATAATATATATATAAACAACATATACCAGTTGGGTCCGGAAATAATTGGACACTGGCACAATTTTCATAATTTTGGCTCTGTAAGCCACCACAATTGATTTGAAATCAAACAACCGAGATGCAATAGAAGTGCAGACTTTCAGCTTTAATTCAAGGGGTTGAAGAAGAATATTGTATGAAACGTTTAGGAATTGCAACCATTTTCATACACAGTCCCCTTATTTCAGGGGCTCAAATGTAATTGGACAAAATAACACAATCATAAATAAAATGTTCATTTTTAATACTTTGTCGAGTATCTTTTGCAGGCAATGACTGCTTGAAGTCTGGAACGCATGGACATCACCAAACGCTGGGTTTGCTCCTTTCTGATGCTTTGCCAGGCCTTTACTGCAGCTGTCTTCAGTTGTTTGTTCGTGGGTCTTTCTGCCTTAAGTTTTGTCTTCAGCAAGTGAAATGCATGCTCGATCGAGTTGAGATCAGGTGATTGACTCGGCCATTGCAGAATATTCCACTTCATTGCCTTAAAAAACTCCTAGGTTGTTTTTGCAGTATGTTTTGGGTCATTGTCCACCTGTAAAGTGAAGCGCCGTCCAATCAACTTCGCTGAGTTTGGCTGAATCTGAGCAGACAATATATCCCTATACACTTCAGAATTAATCCGGCTGCTTCTGTCTTCTGTCATATCATCAATAAACACTAGTGACCCATTGCCATTGTAATCCATGCATGCCCATGCCATCACACTGCCTCTACCATGTTTTACAGATGATGTGGTTCCAAGTTTAAGTCTCTGGACGAAACGCGTAGGAGTGGGAGCGCTAGGCAGCACCCCTGGATGACTCTCCCTATGGAGTACACGTAATTATGCTACAATAAATACACTGCTGCTGTCTTTTTATTGAATTATTTCACCTATAAATAACCTTTTCAGTGAGCTGGCCACTGGACTTTGCATTTTATATGCATCAAGGTGTGCTCATTACACACACCTCATGTGATTTGCTGACTGCCTATTGTGATCCTCACAGCTTGAGAGAATTACCAACAAACAGCCTATTTCCTTACTTTGGATGCCGATTCCATTCTGCCCTTACAGGCTTTATCTTGAGGACTGATTTGATATGTATATTTTATAGGCAGCTGGTTCTCTATATATATGTTCTCTAGCATTTTGGAATATTTTTTTTTTGCATTTTCTGATCTTGGACTATTCATGTTATATTGGCCAGAATATTACTTCACTGTGGATATAGGTGATTCATCTATTGTTATTACACAGGTATTGGTGACTACAGTGTTAGCCTACCTTTCCTTAACACCAATGTTTTTTTGTAGTGCTCATGTCTCTCCTGTTCCATATATATATATATATGTGTGTAAAAATTACTGTATATTCATTTGCATGTCTTAGACAGGTCTGCAACCCTGTCTTTCACCATTATCACCCAGCACTTCCACTGCAGCAAGGGATTCTGGGAAATGACATGCAAATGAGCACACAGTGCCACCTTATTTATCTTTTGATGTGTAAATGATGTGTAAATGCAACAAACAATATGTGGGCCTTACAAGTAGACTTCTTAAGGTACGTGTTTTAGAACACTTAAGGCTCATACGAAATAAAGATTTGTTGACGAAGCGCTATTCAGAGTGTGAAACTCATTGAGGGGGAGAATGTGGTGTAGCCTGTGTCCTATTGTGTCCTTTTGTGCGTTCAATAAAGAATCCTTATTCAAACCGGAAGTGCCTCCGATTCAGTCACTGGCTGTGGCGCCGGACCTTTTCTCTCTGCCTGCTATACACACTGAAGGCTGCACGCCAGGACAAGAGTACAGAGGAAGACAGGACCGAGGTCTGAAGTGAGCTTTCAATTGATAAGTACAATCTTATCAAGCTCTGACCTCCATTCTGGTCCGTTTGCATACCCTGTCTCTTTTCATGTGACTTACACTGATACTATCAGTGTTGGATAACAGCTTGAGCGCAGGACAGCCTTCTATCTTTGGTAAATAGCTTAGCTAACCATCCAGTTAGAATGGGCTGGAGTAAAGGTTTATATATTCTCCAAAGCAGAGTAGGCCTTTATTTAGTTTATTTTGAATGTTTTACCTTGCTAAAGGAACAGGCGCAATAAAGCCTGGATTTAATTTCACCCTAATCGGTCTCCATTAAATATACCTCTGCACAAATCTCTTACAGTGACTTCCATAAAATAGGCATTGGAACTCATTTTCTGTGATCAACAAGAAATTCCCAATATGAATTATGAAATGTTTAGGAATGGACCTAAAATACAACAGGTAGTGAGATACTGTACATGCATTTTATACCACTTTTTTTTTATTTAAAGCCGATTTATGGTAGTTTGGAGATAAATCAACTTTTCTTTGCTCAGGGAATTAGTATTTTTTTCCCCAAAGGAAACCACGACTGAGCAGGTCCATACATAATTTTTAAAAACACACTTTACGTATACTAACTTTACTTCACCTATGTACTAATTTAGCATTAAAATAAAGCAGTTCTCTCCAGGCTCACTTGTTTTTGTCATTACTGGTTTGGGAAGCAGGGGGTCTCCATAGCTTAACCACATTAATTTCAGCTCGAGAGACCACCTACTTCCCAAGATACTGATCAGGGAAGGCAAGTATTTGTAAGACATTTGTGGACATGTGTTGAGTTAAAACTTAATCTAGTTATTTGTAGTAAACAGTCTCAATAGCAAGTTGGTTACTGCAACTCCTGGAACATCTACCTGCATGGTAAGCAATGCATGCAGGCAACAGAAACTATGGGCATTCACAGAAGTAAACCATTCTTGTAAGGTTTTAATATGTCTTGGGTGCTTGAAAAAGGTAAATGCTGGGTTAGATAAAAAAACCGACACAATATTGTAAAAATATTCTACAAATAATGAAAATATATTACTAGGAGCCAACCAACATGCTCAAAATTATTTGAAATCCTATTATGTTTTTGTTATATCGCACTTATTAGATACACTAATGTATATACAATTTTAAATCCTTGCTGCAGAAAGCATACTAATTTTGGCACAATTTTGCTGTAGGTTAAAAAAAAATGGACAATAGGATTTGATCTGTATTCACCCGTTTTATAAGCCACTGCATATTTCAGAAATTGTGCCCATCAACTTAGGCATTAATTGTTTCCCTTTAAAGATGTTATACAGGAAAATAATAGATGAACCTTTATTACTATGTTAATATGGTTTGTTAATCTCGAGAATAATTGGGACAATTATTCTAAGCGGTAAAACTATAGGGGGGGAAAAAAGAAAAGATTTTCACTTTGCATTTGTCAATTAGCAACACAGTTTGCATCTTGTCATATTGAAGTAGCCAAAGGGTGAAAAGGATTTTGTACACTAGTTGATGATATGAAGTAATATGGCTGAATAAAATGCTGTCAAACTAAATTGGCTGCACAGGAAGGAATGTAGGAGGTAGAGAGGCCATTTATTAGGTTACAATAGCCATAGAAGCAGACAGTTGATAAAAAAAATACAAGAAAAAAGGGGGAGCACAGGTTGAGGGATGATAGGGGTAACAAATTCAGAGTGATTGAGCTCGAGAACATGAGTTTCCGAACTAGTGAACGTGAGGATGGTAGAGTGTATAATAACATAAACACTTACACGGCCTTGTGCAAATGCGGTCGCATCAAGGTTTCTTTTCTTTCCTTCTTTTCTTCTATGTCCTCCTGGTATGGTGGTACTTCTCTTCTGATCCAGATAATGGCCTCTTCGGTTTCCCAGCAACTCTCAATTGCGGTGTCTCCCTCAGAGCAAATGAATGAGAGTGAAAACAAAGGTTTAAGGACAATACAAACACATTATAGCAATGCCTAATTCCAATAGTTAAGAGTGTATATATCAAAAGCAGAGAAAAAAAACTGCGAACACTCACACGGGCAGGTGTGAGTGTGATCTTTTGGGAGGTGTCTTTATCCTCTTCACATAAGGGAACTCTCACAAAAAGCCCCTCATGTTTTAAATAAATGATGGAAATGGGTGGTTAGTAAATGAAAGGGAATATAACATTAATACTCACACTGAAATTGGTATCTGTGTTTCTCCTTTGAACTCCAATCCTAACTTCAAAGTATGTTGGGGTTTCTCTCCGTATATTGGTTCAAAGTAACTCTAAAATGAAGTTAACCACCGCGATGTTTATTAAAAATAAAACAAAAAAGATAGTATAAAAAGCACTTTGTGCCGAATGTGGAAATGCCAGCCAATCCTTAGGATGTTCGTGCAGGGCGCGAGGTGCGCAGCTAACTCTGCCCGCGTCCGGGTATAGTGCTGAGCTCCTTTGTCCTGCTCCTGACGGTGGCCGAACTAGTTCAAAAAGCTTAGGGATTTTGAGCAACGCGTTTCGCCCTTTCTTGGGCTTCCTCAGATGGGCATGGTCAGGCTCATAGCAATATATAGGCAAATTCCAACCAATCCAATACTTCCTCTAAGCGTACTCCCTTTAATAAGTATTTAGAGCCAATAAATTGTACATATGCGCTCTAAATACTGGAAAAAAGACCGTTTAAGGCTCTGAGATGTTAACTCACGGCTTTGGCCATATGGAATATTTAATGTGTGAATTAAATAAAATATCCTACGTGTATAATGAACGTGTCAATCAATTATATAATTAAACAAATGAAACCCAATGTTAAAAAGACACTGGGTTTCCAAAGTACTATATTAAATTCAAAACAGTCATAATCATAGTGAGTGAAGTACATACAATATAGAGTGAAATACACTAACAAAATTTTATACAGACATTTATAAAATAATATTGATGCAAAAACAATTGTGTTTAAAGTGAACTATCTAAATATAAGTGTAAGTGTGATTATTGTTAAGAATTTATATGACTTATTGTTCCTAATAAACAGCCAGAAGAGTCATTGATAATTACATAACCCTTAGTAACATTCTAAAATCAAATGAAATATATCTAAACTGATTTTATACAAAAGACTTAAATGTATAAATTTATATGAATTTAAATCAGTATGTCAGTTAAATCACAAAAGTTAGATACCGTGTTATTAAAATCGTAATACATACATATAATATTCAGGGAAAATACTGTGTAAAAAATAAGATCTAAGACGTTTAAATGATAAATAAGATATGAAAGATCATAAATCGTTAAAAACATAGTGTCAAATCCTAATTAATAAAGAATTTTTATGTAAAATTTTTGCATACACATGTGACGGAGGCCATCATGACAAATTTGGATGGTGGATGTAATCTGAAAAGATCATGAAAAGTAAATGTCAATACAATGACAGAAAATTATGCATAAAAATCAAAATGGTTTTAAAACTATTCCTAGTGGGAACAGCTCGGATGGAGTAATGACATTGTCCATTACAAACCATAGTGTTTCATTTATACCATAAATTAGAAATGGACGATTCTTAATGGAATGGCAGGACATACTGGCGACTAGATAAAGGCCCCCGGTCTATATCTATATTCAAACCTTTGGGGGTCAGTGTCTTTAATCTGTATATTCAGTATGTCTCTCGTTGGCAAAGTTTCTGAAATCTGTCCCCACCTCTCCAGTGTGCATCTACCCTTTCTATTCCTTTATAGCTGAGACCTTCTGGATTTCCTCCATGGAACAGACTGAACTGTCTAGAGACGCTATGTGTCATCACCTGCTTGTGTATATTTCCCATGTGCTCCAGCACACGGACCCTCAAAGGTCTTGAAGTGCGGCCACGTACTGGAGTCCACATGGGCAAACAAGCAGGTAGACAACAAACTCTGTACGACAATTAATCATTTGTTTAATTTTAAATTTCTCTTTGGTGGTATTTGAACTAAAGTCTGCCTTATCTCCCTTTGTCACTTGTTTACAGGCCTTACAGCCAAGGCAGCCAAAGAAGCCAACTGGAGGAGGTAGCCAATGCTTCTCGTTCGTTGTTGTACCTTATTTAAATGTGCTGAGTGCCAGTTTCGATTTAATACAAGGTGCCTTTCTAAAAATTACTCTAGGTACCTCAGGGATGTGTCCTTTTAAAACAGGGTCCATCTGGACTACATGCCAGTGTTTCCTTATTATGTCTCTGACCTTGGTTGCATCTATACTGTAAGTTGTGATAAAAGCCGTATTAAAACTAATGTCCTTCTTTTTTGTTGTTGATTTCAGTAAATCGCCTCTTGGTATCAATTCTGTTCTCTTTACTGCTGCGTCAACTAATCTAGGTTGATGACCTCTTTCCATGAACCTCCCCTGTAGTATTTGGGTTTGTTCTTGAAATATCTCAGTGTGCAATTCCTCTTAATCCTTCGGAACTGGCCATAAGGAATGTTACTGAGCCACTTTGGATGGTGGCAACTCGAGGTAAGTAAAAAATTATTTGCATCTGTAGGTTTTAAACAAGTTTTTGTTTTGATTTGATTATTTTCTATATAAATAGTGAGGTCTAAAAAATTAATTTAAAATTAAATTAATTCTCTGCTATGCTCTGACGTAAATTCTAAATTAACCTCATTGTTGTTTATATAATTAATGAACTCCCTCAGTGCCTCTTCACTTCCTTTCCATAGGAAAAGCACATAATCAATGTAGCGATGCCAGGAGACCAGGTGTGCGACAAACGGATGGTTGGACCAGATGGTATTGTCCTCCCAATCCGCCATAAAGATGTTAGCAAAACTAGACGCAAACCGGGTCCCCATAGCCGTGCCGCACAACTGAAAATATATGTCGTCATTGAACCAAAAGGCGTTATGTCCTAAAATAAAAGTGCGTTGTTCCTCCAAAATTTGTGTGTCCTTTAAAATTACTCTTTCTACTGCTCCTATACCATCTATGTGCTTAATGCATGTATAAAGAGATTTGACGTCACATGTGGCTAATATGTAGTCGTCCTGCCAATTAATCTCACCTAGTAAGTTTAGAACCTGAGTGGTATCTTTCAGGTAAGATTTACCTGCAACTGCATATTTTTGGAGGAAAATATCAAGATATTCTGACAAGTTTTGTGTGAGGGAACCAATACCTGAAATTATTGGTCTCTCTGGTGGAGCTTCTAGGCACTTGTGAATTTTAGGTAAGAAATAGAAAACCGGTAATATGGGTTTGTCCCGATGTAAATATCCCCATTCCTTTTTATTAAGTATTCCTAAAGTCTTCCCCCTATCTAGGATCACGTCCAATTCTTGTTTATATTTCTTTGTCGGATCTCCCTTCAATTTCTGATATATCCCTGCATCACCTAAAATACGACCTGCCTCTTGTAGATAGTATTCTGTGTCCATCACTAACACGCCTCCACCCTTATCTGCTGGTTTGATGGTAAAGGACCTATCCTCCGTCAAAGTCTTGAGGGCTTCCTTCTCCTCTCTACTGAGATTATCCCTGAAGGTCTTATTATTCTCCGTCAGTTTTTCCAGATCTTCAGACACTAACTGATGATATACCTCCAAGTGATGTCCCTTACTGTTGCTCGGGATGAATTTTGATTTCTCCCCTAATTCTGAATGGACAAATCTATCCACTGTGTTGTGTGTTTGTGGTGTGATCTGACTACCTCTCAATAGTTCCCTACTTTGGGCATCTTTATTGAGAAAGAACCGTTTAATTGCGAGTTGTCTTAAAAACTTATTGGCATCTAAAAACATGTCGAAGCCACTAGGTTTTGTGGCTGTGGCAAAATGTAGGCCCCTAGCTATCAAGTCTACTTGGGTCTTGGTAAGTGTGGCCTTACTAAAACCCCTCTCATTTTGTTGACTTTTTCAGGTTGCTTCCTTCTACCCCTTTGTCCTCTCTTTCTCTTTTTTTCCCTTGGTGTCTTTGCCTATATATTGCTATGAGCTATGAGCATGACCATGCCCATCTACGGAGCCCGAGGAAGCCCAAGAAAGGGTGAAATGCGTTGCTCAAAATCGCTAAGCTTTTTGAACTAGTTCGGCCACCGTCAGGAGCAGGACAAAGGAGCTCAGCACTATACCCGGACGCGGGCAGAGTTAGCTGCGCACCTCGCGCCCTGCACGAACATCCTAAGGACTGGTTGGCATTTCCACATTCGGCACTAAGTGCTTTTTATACTGTCTTTTATTGTTTTATTTTTAATAAAGATCACGGTGGTTAACTCCATTTTAGAGTTACTTTGTACCAATATACGGAGAGCAACCCCAACATACTTTGAAGTTAGGATTGGAGTTCAAAGGAGAAACACAGATACCAATTTCAGTGTGAGTATTAATGTTATATTCCCTTTCATTTACTAACCACCCATTTCCATCATTTATTTAAAACATGAGGGGCTTTTTGTGAGAGTTCCCTTATGTGAAGAGGATAAAGACACCTCCCAAAAGATCACACTCACACCTGCCCGTGTGAGTGTTCGCAGTTTTTTTCTCTGCTTTTGATATATACACTTAAATATTGAAATTAGGCATTGCTATAATGTGTTTGTATTGTCCTTAAACCTTTGTTTTCACTCTCATTCATTTGCTCTGAGGGAGACACCGCAATTGAGAGTTGCTGGGAAACCGAAGAGGCCATTATCTGGATCAGAAGAGAAGTACCACCATACCAGGAGGACATAGAAGAAAAGAAGGAAAGAAAAGAAACCTTGATGCGACAGCATTTGCACAAGGCCGTGTCAGTGTTTATGTTATTATACACTCTACCATCCTCACTTTCACTAGTTCGGAAACTCCATATTCTCGAGCTCAATCACTGTGCTCCCCCTTTTTTCTTGTATTTCTTCACCATTAAGGATCCTGGATAGATCCCAGTGGGGTTTGAGTCACAGGAAGAGACTACGAAGCAGATGGGAACCTTATATACTCTATAAGGTAGTGACGTTCTGAAAATAATTTTTATTCTTCCCATATATTTCAGTTTGTGGTAGCGCCCGGGCATTTCTCATTGCCATAGTTGATAAAAAAAAGTTAGATATCATAAAAGAAGCAGTTCTTTGTAATAGGTATATTTAAAAAATGCTATTTTGTAAACAGCCAGACACAAAAATAAGTTATGGTTACTGTACAGCAAACAGAAATACCACTTGTGAGCACATTCACGTCGCGTGAACCTGTCACATGGGCCAATAGGAAGCCGCAAAAGAGGACGTTGCAGCTTTCTATTGGCCCGCGGGACCTTAAAGCAGCAGTCAAAGCTGCCTTTCCCCCACCCCCTTTTTAATATGTGCATCAATGCAATCCACACAATGATAAGTAATTAGCTAAGTCGCCGATCGATCCATTCTCCTGTGATCGATCGTGAAGATCAGCTCGGGGGTTCACTAAATGGCTGACAGTGGAGCAGAAGAGGACCAAAGATGCAAAGTTCTGTGGGGAAGAACATGAGACCAGACAGTCACAAGATACAATTGGTGCACTGCTAGAGAGAAGTCAGGGCTCAAACAGGTGTGTGCCAGAGCCTGTTTCAGAAGAGGAAGGGAATGTGACTTTGTAAATGGTTGCTACAGAAACAAAAAATGCTACCAGTATTTTCTCATAGTACAGAACTGATTTATTTAGAAAAACAAAACATGGGTAGGATATTGCTTGGTCATCAGCTATAGACATTTTCTGTGCTCAGCCAGAGCTGCTACTGGCATCACCTTCTGATGTAAGGATCTCAAAAAGCAGGGGCTTCCCGGAGCTGAAATCAATGAGGTTCAGCTCCAAAGACCCCCTATGATCCACCTAATAATAAAAAATAAGAAAACGGCTACTTTAACTTGCATACTGACAATTCCCATTTCTTTGTGTATATTTCCTTTTAAATTTGTTTGTTTTGTTTCTTATATTTTGTTTACAAAATAGCAAATTAAAACAAGAATCATCAGTATGAAAGTAAGTAGCTGTACATATTTTTATTTTAAAGTTTGAATTAAGGGGTCTTCGGATCTGAACTTCATTGATTTCAGCTCCGGGGGAGCCCCAGCTTCTCGAGATTCTTACATCAGAAAGTGATGCAAGTAGCAGCTCTGGCTGGGCACAGATATGTCTATTCAAAAGGTCCCGCAGGCTAATAGGAAGCCGCAACGTCACCCCTTGCAGCTTCCTATAGTCCAATGTGACTTTGGACATTTAAGACATGCAAGAAATACATCAGAAAGTAATGCCGGCAAGTATCTTGGTTAGCATGGGGTCCCCGGAGTAGAATTTAAGACGGTTCATCACCCTAGAACTCCTGCTTCCCACCTAGTGGGTGGATTTTTTTTTATAAAGGCATATTGACTATTTTAGGACACAGCTGATGACAACCACAAGGAGAAGATGCAGAGGAACCCAAATAAACAATTGTGTAAACTTTTTTTCACTTTATCACTTCGTTTACAAGACCATTATTATTATTTTGTTTAAAAAAAAAAAAATATATATATATATATATATATATACAAGCAAGATTAAGATGCAATATAATTTGCTCAATTTTTAAAAAAAAATTAAATTGTTTCAACAGTTTATCAATCCATACACATTTTCATATGAATTCTTATATTTTACAGTTCAAATGAATTGTTATTTTGCTTCTGTCTGCCTCTTCCTTTCCGGTGCTTGAACTCTTAATCTTCTCTTTTGTCAATTCATTTAAACAGTGTAACATACGAAAAATAGAAATCGGTGACAAAAAAACTCCTAAAAAAAACAACACACTTATTTTTTACCAAGAAATAATACAATAAAAAGCATAAGTTGACTATACTTATGTACCATGCAATAGAGCAATAACTCACAATCCCTACGACCCTGTACAGGAGGTATCTCTGGAAGTAGTGGGTCCCCAGAGCTCAAGTGAATGGGGTTCAGAAGCTTGGATTGCCGCTTTAAAAAGCAACTGATAATCTGTTACTGGTAAGCGGTGTCAACATGTCAATCCCAAATTGTTCTGTTATTTCTTTCAATGTACATTACCTTTGTAATTGTCCAGTGGTGAACAAACTGTGGCTGATCTGTCAAATAAAGGCAGACACGGGAAACTCGGGTTTTACTGACCCGAGGACTTCCTTTGTTGTTTTGCATCCATGCCAACTTCTCTGATGAGAACCCTAATAAGATACAAGATATGTTGTGTAGACAAATGTATGAGTAAAGTAAAATGCATCAGCAAAGAGAAATTGTTTGCCTAGCCAGCACTATTAGTCCAATTTCCAAAGTTTAAAGAGTAAAGTATATGGAATACCGTAATAAAAAGGCTCTTATAAAAAGGAATCTGCATCCATAACACAAACCCCTTCAACTTTCTCATTAATAATAGACAAAATATTTCTGTGATCTTTTCCACAATTGTGGGTGATAATGCAAGAAAAAAATAAAATAAAGAAATAAAAATGTACACACAGTATACACAAGGAACCAGCACAAAATGTCTTGTATAACGAATTTCCAGCAAAAATCCACTGAGAAATATATTTATATTTGATGGTATCAATTCATTAAGACCATAGTAATGAGCGGGAGGTGGGGGAGGGGGATTAAATCAAATGTATCAGCAAAAAGAAATTAAGTTTGTCTAGCAATATAGCCTTTGATACACTTTGGAAATTGGAGTAAGAGTAAAGTATAGGACAATGACACATTGTGCAGTGGAAACGCCCTTGAAAAAAATGTAGTTATTGAATACAGGATTTGGCTTTAAGACCAGCTACCAGTAATATGCTGTCATTTGTCTTTGACTAGACATATTGAACAACATTGTTTTTTTATTCCACTACACAAGTTAGAAAAACTATAATGTTGTGCCAACAGTTTTTTTTTTTTTTTTTTTAAACCTTAATCCAATTCCAAATGAGTTCATCCTCTATTGTATGGGTTATACCACTGGCATTGACCAATAAAAGTTTTGTGCAGTGGAACAAAACCAAATCACTTTGAATTAAACTATTTCATAGATTAAGTTATAGTTTACAGAGCTTTCAAACCTCAAGTTTTTTCTAAGTGTATGCTTGAAGAGGAAACATGTGAGGTTTTGAAAGCTCTGCACTTGGTACTTGAAATTTTGGTTATCTAAAAAGGCATTACAACCTACAAGGAACCTGCTTTTCTTCAGAACCAATAAGGTTACCAGAACTTTGAACTATATTGAATTAAACTGCAATTACATTGCTCAAACATATTCTAAGGCATCACAAACTTAGATAAGCGTTTTTCAACCAGAAATCCTAGGAACCCGTCGGCATCCCTAAAGGGTTCTGTGCAATTTTCAAGTGATTTGAAAATGGTACCAAATACAGAAGAATTTACAATGCATCTGATCTCAGACGCATTATTAGAGAGGGTTGGGGTTTTGCAGTTTCACAATATAATTATAGTGTTCCTTAATCATAAAAAAATGTTGAACACCATTGACTTAGATGTTGTAGTAGCCATCACTATACTCTGATCTCAGTCCATACAGCTACTTTTTACGGGGATACATAAAAGTATCCAGTCCTCAAGATAAACATATACACAACTAGCTGATATACCCGGCGTTACCCGGGATGTAAATCCGTAATAGGTAGTATTATTTATAAATTGTGGAACAATAGGTGACTATTTGTTGTAAAGGTTGGATGATAATAATGTTGAAAAGAAAGATGGAAGAAAATGTAATACGATGTTGTATAAAAATGGTTTATTGTAAACACACCCTAGCAGGACACACGCCTCACATTTTCACATCACTTATGTCACCAAAATATACATTGTACTGTGGTGTGTTTACAATAAACCATTTTTATACAACATCGTATAAAAATGGTTTATTGTAAACACACCACAGTACAATGTATATTTTGGTGACATAAGTGATGTGAAAATGTGAGGCGTGTGTCCTGCTAGGGTGTGAGCGTGTGTGAGGCGGCATGAGGCGCAGGTGGGTGTTCAGTACGGGTGGCGCGTGGGTAGTGAGCTGGCTGGTGGGTCGGGGTCCTGCTAGGTGTGAGGTCGGTGGGTGTGTGGCGAGTGAAGGGTGACAGCTGGTCAGTGTATTGTTGCGTACGGGCAGGATGCGGGGCATTTTGTCGAGTGTGTGGGGTGGTGAGAGGCGGCGGGTGTCTCGATTGTGGGCAGGTGTCTGTTGGTGCGTGTGGCGGCTGGTGTGGCGAGGGGTGTGAGCGGTGGCGGGGTGAAAGGCAGAAGTGTGGGTGGGCGAAAGGCAGAGCGGGAGGGCGGGACAAAGGCGTTGAAGGGGGGGGCGGAGGAGAGGAGGTGAGGATGATGGGTGTGAGGGGGGGTGGTGGGGGATGGTGAGGGGGAGGTGAAGGGGGGTGAGGGGAGTGTGAAAGGGGGGCTGGAGGGGAGTTTCCTTGTTTTTTTTCCCTTGGGCGTTCCGCCCTCCTCTGGGGTGCTGTGTCTGGTGCCCGGATGTTGTTTGCGGGGCTGTTCCGGGGGGTTCTAGGCGGTTCCTGCCGGCTCCCCTCCCCCCCTTCCTGTCCACCGTGCAATTTCTCCCCCGGGGGTCCACCCCCTAGACTTTGCAGAGTTACATCCAATGCCCTCCCAACGCCCTTCCTTCCTCCATCCTATAACGCACCGAAAAGTCACCCGTCCAGAGCAGCTCCCACGTGGATCTGATGCTGAGGCTGAAGGCGTGATGCCAGCTTGTTGTGGCCGCTCTCCCCGCTGTGTCTGTTCCCGGGCCGCGCGCTCGCTCAGCCCCGCATCCCCCGCTGACTGTAGCGGAGTCGGAACCGCGGTAGCGTTTAAGCCGTGTACGGCGGCGACGGGGGGGGGGAGGTGGGTGAAATCTCGTGAAACAGGGAGGGTTGGAGCTCCGGGACGCGTCAGGTAAAGAGAGCGGGAGATGTGCTGCTAACAACACTGTGAGTCCCCGCTAATGTATATAACCATAACATATATAACCAAACAAACACCCCCACCCTAGTTATTGTGTTGTGTGTGTGTGTGTGTGTGTTTGTGGTGGTCCCCTTTCACCTCCGCCTCACTCATG
>WSYH01000893.1:90246-155032 GCA_036426205.1 Ascaphus truei | reverse complement strand
AGCCCTGCTGCAGCTGTGGCCCTTCTCTGACCCTATACCAACCCTGCAGCAGCTGTGGCCCTTCTCTGACCCTATACCAGCCCTGCTACATCTGTGGCCCTTCTCTGATCCTATACCAGCCCTGCTACATCTGTGGCCCTTCTCTGATCTTATACCAGCCCTGCAACAGCTGTGGCCCTTCTCTGATCCTATACCAGCCCTGCTATATCTGTGGCCCTTCTCTGATCCTATACCAGCCCTGCTACAACTGTGGCCCTTCTCTGATCCTATACCAGCCCTGCAACAGCTGTGGCCCTTCTCTGATCCTATACCAGCCCTGCAACAGCTGTGGTCCTTCTCTGACCCTATACCAGTCCTACTGCAGCTGTGGCCCTTCTCTGATCCTATACCAGCCCTGCTGCAGCTGTGGCCCTTCTCTGATCCTATACCAGCCCTGCAGCAGCTGTGGCCCTTTTCTGATCCTATACCAGCCCTGCTGCAGCTGTGATCCTTCTCTGTCTGATCTTAATATTCTTTACGGTTATATCATTTACTTTTTACGTTCTTCACCCAAAATGCAACATTGGTTAAACGTGTAGAAAGCGCCAGAAAGATCTGCTTTCTACAGTGATCTAAACTGGTTGCCGGACAGCCAGTCTGACTTTTCAGGGCAACGCTCACTGTATTTATTTTTTTGTGGCCCCAACGCTTTTTTTGCACTAATTTAGCACATAATATTGGTTAAACGTGAAAAACACAAAAGTCAATAGAACTTTGCGTTGCAATGTGTCACTGCCGGACTCACTGGTAGCAAAGTGACAGAGAATTTCCTGCCCGGGCAAGTGACAATATATCCGCCACGTTCACTGAAGTGTCTATTAAACCTCACGGACTGCGGCATTCAAGCAAACGCTAGCGGCTTCCCTGCGCGGCTCAGCGAATGTGTGAGCTGCCGGGGGAGACGTTTCCCGTTAGTGCACAGGCTCACACACACACGCGTCCTGTAATAGGAGCTTCCTGTGCACCAACTGTGTGCCAAAGAAGCTGTTTGAGACGCGCAGGACTTGGCCCCGAAGTGTCGCTGAAGCAGGGGTTTACGTAATTAGTGCCCAGTCTCCCCGATGTGTATTGCGGATGTTATAGAGAGGTGTGACATTCTGTTGTAAAGCTAATTGCAGTACACAAATCGCTGCCTAATTATATTATCAGACAGATTATTTGCCTGGGAAACTGTGCATGCTGGGAGCCTTAACCCTTCTGCTGCCAGACGGGCTATGGCTAGGGTGGGGAATTCCCCATTTGTATTATTGTTTCTATTAATTTTATAAAACGCTGTAAATGTTAACAAGGGTGAGTACATTTTAATAGGTTGGGAATTCATTGAAATGTAGCTGTGAAGCAGCGAGTACGTTCCCCCTGAGGCTCTGTCCATAGTAAGGCAGTCAGCGCTGGGCTGTGCGGACGCTCCGCGATCAGCCCCGTCATCCTCAATGAGGACGTCTTGAGAAGGGGCTTCCGCGAGCGTCCGCATGCGCGCTGAAGCACTGATATTTTTATCCGACAGGAAAAAAATTTTGAGCGCGCCGAGGACGTCACGTGGTGGCCAACATCCAATCAAAGAGAAGCAGTGTGACGTTGACGCTGGCGCCGTGACGCTAGCGCTGTGCGGGCTATTGGCCCCGTGATGTCATTGCCCCGCCTCCCGATCGCGTACGCCGGCTCGTCTGTTAGTGCATGCAATCGCTCCTGCTTGAGCAGACGAGCCTCAGCGTCAGCGCGGAGGAGCGCGGGTGGTGAGAACGTGCGCGGCGTGAACAAATTCATTCCGTGCACCGGCCCGGACACACTGCGCATGATGTGAGGAGCGCGGGGGCGCGATGGCGCGGCAGGATTCCGAGGAGACAAACACATTTTTGCAGACCCCCCGAGGAGCAAACGGGTGGGATTGCTGCTTTAACCTTTTAGATGCCACAGCAGCCTGCAATCTGATCAACGCAAAACCATTTCTACTGTCTACTGAAAGGGTGGTGGATTGGTGGAATAGGCTCCCAGCAGAGGTGGTAGAAGTTAGCACATTAAGGCAATATGCAGCATGGACATATATTGTATACAGTCTTATTCTGGAAAGTCACTGAACTCCTTCACTACCAGAGGGGCCTGCAACGCATTACTTTGTAATTATTTACAAAAGTCCCCCGGCTGCAAAACTGGGCTAAAACTGGTGCAAAAAACAGCAATTCTTTAGTAAATAACCCCCAAATAGAGAGAGGGGGTGGGAGGATCCCAGTGCTACCCCCTGGTGACCTTGGGCAAATCACTTTATCTCCCTGTGCCTCAAGCACCAAATCATGGCTTGTAATCTCATCTGGGCAGGGCCTGCGTCTGTAACATTCCTATGTGCTGTATACCGCGCGCTATACTGTAACCAAGTCCGATGGGCTGTTATATCCGCCGCGCTTTACGGTACAGTCCTATGTTGCGCGGGCAACCTGCCGCGGCTTTACTGATAACATTCCTATGTGCTGGTTAAACGCGCGCTATACTGTACATTCCTATGTGCGGTTACCGCGCGCTTATGCTGTAACATTACCCTATGTGTCTGTATACCTCGCGGCTATACTGTAACAATTTCCATGTGCTGGCACGCACCCGCGGCGCTATACTGTAGCACAAGTTCCTATGTGCTGCGCACGGCACCGCGCGCGTACTGTAACATTCCTATGTGCTGCCACCGCGCGCTATATACTGTAACATCCTATGTGCTACGGCACCGCGCGCTATACTGTAACATCCTATGTGCTGCGCACCGCGCGCTTGTCTGTAACATTCCTATGTGCTGTGCACCACGTGCCTATACTGTAACATTCCTATGTGCTGTATACCGCGCGCTATACTGTAACATTCCTATGTGCTGCGCACCGCGCGCTATACTGTAACAATCCTATGTGCTGCGCACCGCGCACCGCGCGCTGTACTGTAACATTCCTATGTGCTGCGCACCGCGCGCTATACTGTAACATTCCTATGTGCTACGCACCGCGCGCTATACTGTAACAATCCTATGTGCTGCGCACCGCTCGCTGTACTGTAACATTCCTATGTGCTGCACACCGTGCGCTATACTGTAACATTCCTATGTGCTGCGTCCCGCGCGCTATACTGTAACATTCCTACGTGCTGCGCACCGCGCGCTATACTGTAACATTCCTATTTGGGCTGTATACCGTCCGCTATAACTGTAACATTCCTATGTGCTGTATACCGCGCGCTATACTGTACATTGCCCTATGTGGCTGTGCACCGCTGCGCCTATATACGTCACAATCCTATGTGCTGCGCCCCGCGCCGTACTGTAACTTCCTATTGCTGCGCACCGCGCGCTATACTGTAACATTCCTATGTGCTGCGCACCGCGCTATACTGTAACATTCCTATGTGGCTGCCACCATGCGCTATACTGTAACATCTATGTGTTGCGTCACCGCCGCTATACTGTAACATTCCTATGTGCTGGGCGCACCGCGCGCTATACTGTAACAACTTCCTATGTGCTGCGCACACGCGCGCTGTTAACTGTAACATTCCTATGTGCTGCACACCGTGCGCTATACTGTACATTCCTATGTGCTGCGTCCCGCGCGCTATACTGTAACATCCTACGTGCTGCGCACCGCGCGCTATACTGTAACATTCCTATGTGCTGCGCACCGCGCGCTATACTGTAACATTCCTATGTGCTGCGCACCGCGCGCTGTACTGTAACATTCCTATGAGCTGCGCACCGCGCGCTATACTGTAACATTCCTATGTGCTGTATACCGCGCGCTATACTGTAACATTCCTATGTGCTGTATACCGCGCGCTATACTGTACACATTCCTATGTGCTGCGCACCGCGCGCGCTTACTGTAACATCCTATGTGCTGCGCACCGCGCGCTATACTGTAACATTCCTATGTGCTGTATACCGCGCGCTATACTGTAAATCCTATGTGCTCGCACCCTCGCTGTACTGTAACATTCTATGTGCTGCGCACCGCGCGCTATACTGTAACATCCTATGTGCTGCGCCCGCGCGCTATACTGTAACATTCCTATGTGCTGCGCACCGCGCGCTGTACTGTACATTCCTATGTGCGCACCACCGGCCTATACTGTAACATTCCTATGTTGCTGCTACCGCGCGCTAATACTATTAACATTCCTACTGTGCTGTATCCCGCGCCTATACTGTAAACATTCCGATTTGCTGTAACCGCGCGCTATACTGTACCATTCCTATGTGCTGTATACCGCGCTCTATCTGTAACATTCCGATGTGCGCGTGCGGGCGCTATAACTGTAACTTCCTAGTGTTCTGCTCCCCGCTCTCTTATCTTAACATTCCAATGTCTGCGTCGGCGTCTATACTGTACACATCCTATGTGTGCGCGCACGCGCGCTGTACTTTGTAACATTCCTAGTGCTGCGCACCGCGCCTATCTGTAACTTCCTTGTAGGTGCTGCGCACCGCGCGCTATACTGTAACATTCCTATGTGCTGCGCACCGCGCTCTATACTGTAACATTCCTATGTGCTGCGCACCGCGCGCTATACTGTAACATTCCTATGTGCTTGCGCACCGTGCGCTATACTGTTAACTTCCTATGTGCTGCGCACCGCGCGCTATACTGTAACATTCCCCCCCCCTTTATGTGCTGCGTGCCCTGCGCTATACTGTAACATTCCTAATGTGCTTATCGCCGCTCTTATAACTGTAACATTCCTATGTTCTGCGTACCGTGCGCTATACTGTTAACATTCCTATGTGCCTGTATCACAGCGCGCTATACTGTAACATTCCTGTGCTGCGCACCGCGGCTATAATACTGTAACATTCCTATGTTGCTGCGCACCGCGCGCTTTAACTGTAACATTCCTATGTGCTGCGCACCGAACGCTAGACTGAACTTCCTATGTGCTATCGTCCGTGCGCTATACTGTAACATTCCTATGTGCTCGCACCTGCGCCTATACGTAACATTCCGTGTGCCTGCGCTACCGCCGCTATACTGTAACATTCCTATGTGTCTGGCTGCACCGCGCTATACTGTAACATTCCTATGTGCTGCGCACGCGCTTAATATGTAACATTCGCTTTGCTGCGCACCGCGCGCTATACTGTAACATCTATGTGCTGCGCACCGCGCGCTATACTAGTACATTCCTATGTCTGTACAGCGCGCTATACTTTAACATTCCTATGTGCTGTATACCAGCGCGCTACCTGTAACATTCCTATGTGCTGCGACCGGCCTTATACTGTAACATTCCCTATTGTGCTGTACTACAGCGCGCTATACTGTCAATATTCCTAGTGTGCTGGCGCACCGCGCGCTATACTGTAACATTCCTATGTGCTGCGCACCGCGCGCTATACTGTAACAATCCATGTGCTGCGCACCGCGCGCTATACTGAACTTCCTATGTGCTGCGGCACCGCGCGCTACGTAACATTCCTATGTGCTGTATCAGCGCGCTATACTGTAACAATCCTATTGCTGCTCACCGCGCTCTATACTGTAACAATCCTATTGCTGCGCACCGCGCGCTATACTGTACATTCCTATGTGCTGCGCACCGCGCGCTATTACTGTAACATTCCTGTGCTGCGCACCGCGCGCTGTAAGCGTAACATTCCTTGTGCTGCGCACCGCGCGTATCTATCTGTACACTTCCTATTGCTGCGCACCGCGCGCTATACTGTAACAATCCGATGTGCTGCGCACCGCGCGCTATACTGTAACATTCCTATGTGCTGCGCACCGCGCGCTATACTGTAACATTCCTATGTGCTGATACTGCGCGCTATACTGTAACAATCCTATGTGCTGCGCACCGTGTGCTATACTGTAACATTCCTATTGCTGCGCACCGCGCGCTATACGGTAACATTCCTATGTGCTGGCGACCGGCGCTATACTGTAACATTCCTATGTGCTGCCACCGTCGCTCTACTGTAACATTCCTATGTGCTCATACCGTTCCTATACTGTAACATTCTATGTGGCTGCGCACCGTGCGCTCTACTGTAACATTCCTATGTGCTGCGTACCGCGCCTATACTGTAACATTCCTATGTGCTGCGCACCGCGCGCTATACTGTAACATTCCTATGTGCTGCGCACCGCGCGCTGTACTGTAACATTCCTATGTGCTGCATACCGCGCGCTATACTGTAACATTCCTATGTGCTGCGTACCGTGCGCTATACTGTAACATTCCTATGTGCTGCGCACCGTGCGCTATACTGTAATTGTGACGCGCTATACTGTAATTGTGACGCGCGCTGAGTCCCATTGGGAGAAAAGTGCTATATCCAATACAATTATTAGTAATATTTATCAAAATCTCGCGGATGCAAAACTGGGGCAAGAAAACGGCACCAGATTTCTCTAAGGAAAAAATCCTACCGGTTTATTCACGTTTCTTTGGTAAATCTGGTGCTATTTCTTGCCCCAGTTTTCGTCCCAGTACCACAGCTGGGAGACATTGATAAGTTAACCCCCCAGGGTCTCTCACTTTTGATCCACATGGATTGCCTTGTAAGCAAGAGAAGAACGATGGGACGCTCTAAAGATGGATTCTGTGATACTTTACTTACAAGAGAAGAACGATGGGACGCTCTAAGATGGATCTGTGATACTTTACTTACAGAGAAGAACGATGGACGCTCTAAAGATGGATTCTGTGATACTTTACTTACAAAGAGAGAACGATGGGACGCTCTAAAGATGGATTCTGTGATACTTTACTTACAGAGAAGAACGATGGGACGCTCTAAGATGGATTCTGTGATCACTTTACTTACAAGAGAAGAACGATGGGACGCTCTAAAGATGGATTCTGTGATTCTTTACTTACAAGAGAAGAACGATGGGACGCTCTAAAGATGGATTCTGTGATACTTTACTTACAAGAGAAGAACGATGGGACGCTCTAAAGATGGATTCTGTGATACTTTACTTACAAGAGAAGAACGTGGGACGCTCTAAAGATGGATTCTGTGATACTTTACTTACAAAAGAGAACGATGGGACCTCTCAAAGATGGATTCTGTGATTCTTTACTTACAAGAGAAGAACGATGGGACGCTCTAAAGATGGATTCTGTGATACTTTACTTACAAGAGAACACAGTTTCATTTACTGTTACCCCTTATCGCAAACTGGGACTGTCCTGGGTAAATGAACTGGGGACAACTAATGTTATCAAATGTCCTGCTTTACCTGGGACAGTCCCTGTTTGCAAAGGTCACTACGGGGGAGCCAAGATGTCAAGAATAACTGCAGACAGCAGAAAAGAGGTTGCTAAAATCCCTAAATACAGTATAACAGATTACTCTGCTCCCTAATCCATGGGTTCTTAACCCCAGTCTCCAAGACCCCCGCAATAGGTCAGGTTTTAAGGATATCCCAGCTTCAGCACAGGTAGCTCAATCAGTCCCTGCTTCAGCACAGGTGGCTCAGTCTTTGAGCCCCTGCTTGAGCCACCTGTGCTGAAGCTGGGATATCCTTAAAACCTGATCAGTTGGGGGGGGGGGGGGGGAGGTCTTGAAGACTGGAGTTGAGGACCCCCTTCCCTATTCCAATAGATTTCCAACGTATTACTGGCCTGTGCCTTCCTGCCTCAGATACGCCCTCCAGAAATTGCTCATCACTAGTGCTGAGTGCCTCTCTCTCCCCCCCAGATCTCCCGCTCTGCCTCTTTCTCACCCCTCCACCCTGCTGCTCACAGGGGGGTTGGGGAGGGGTCGGTGCTGAGGAGAGGACAGATTGTCGGCTCTGGTGATTTGAAGAGATTTAAAATGGAAAGGCAGATTTCCCGGAGCTCCCGTGCTATTAAATATGTTTCTCCTCTAATCCCCAAATGCAGGAGACGGCTCCCCCGGCGCTCCACACGCGCTCTCTTTCTCTCTTGCACGCTCTTAGAGGGTCTTAGACCTCTTCCCGCTGAACAACATGTATTGGATGATCAACAGAGAAAGCACTTAGGCATGTAACATCTATAATTTGTAGTGTTTGCTGAGTATTTTCCGCACCCATTTACGTCTCAGCCCCAGAGCCTCTGAATGTCACAGAGAGAGATTGCACACATTATAGATACTGCTTTTCTCAGCGGCTGGATTAGGCCTCACACCAAAAGGGTTAATAAAGCTCCAGCGATCGCGGTGATGTGTGATGCGGAAAACGTGCGGTGGGTTGCACGGCAAAAGTGTCAAGTGAGGGTGAAAAAGTGAGGGAAATTACTAAAAAGAAAAAGATTTTGGGACCAGAGTGAATGGGATTTTTTTCGGGGGGGAGGGGGTTAAGGAACCCTATAATTATATTGTGAAATTTTGCGGTACCCCAACCCTCTCTAATAGCGCGTCTGAGATCAGATGCATTGTAAGGAACCCCAACCCTCTCTAAAAGCGCGTCTGAGATCAGATGCATACTGTAGTATGGAAACCCCAACCCTCTCTAATAGCGCGTCTGAGATCAGATGCATTGTAAGGAACCCTAACCCTCTCTAATAGCGCGTCTGAGATCAGATGCATTGTAAGGATCCCCAACCCTCTCTAATAGCGTGTCTGAGATCAGATGCATTGTAAGGAACCCCAACCCTCTCTAATAGCGCGTCTGAGATCAGATGCATTGTAAGGAACCCCAACCCTTTCTAATAGCGCGTCTGAGATCAGATGCATTGTAAGGAACCCCAACCCTCTCTAATAGTACGTCTGATATCAGATGCATTGTAACGGACCCAACCCTCTCTAATAGCGCGTCTGAGATCAGATGCATTGTAAGGAACCCCAACCCTCTCTAATAGTGCGTCTGAGATCAGATGCATTGTAAATTCTTCTGTATTTGTTACAATTTTCAAATGGCCTGATAATTGCAGGGAACCCTTAAGGGAGGCCGGGGAACCCAAGAGCTGTTAGGGACCCATGGAGAAAAACTATGCTCTAGTCTAGAGCTTGAGCTAATCCTGGACCAGATAGACCTGCAAAATATTTGTAAAGAATCCTTGTCTGACAGTCACACTGCAATCCACAGAATAGTGCATGGCAGCCCACTCCTACGGTAGCAGGGAGCTGCCCTGTGCTGCATAGGAATGATCCTCTCTATAATCTGTCACAGAGAAGCTGTTGGAGAGATTGAGGATTTGAGCTTTGCTAGGATTTGGTGGTTTCCCGGTGTATATTTATACTCCGGCATATGCCCTTACCTGTATCTGTAAATATTTCTATATGTATATATGTGTATATATCACTTATATATATATATATATATATACTTTATGTATGAAGCGCTTATTCTTATCATATCACGTATTACCGCTGTAAAGATATACATACATACATCATTGGGGAGGCCTTCATCCAGCAGCAGATCTACACGATCTTAAGATGATGATATATAATATATATATGTATATATATATATATATATACATATATATATATAGAAACCCTGTCTTCCCATAAGAGAAGGCACAAAAGCAGCAACACTCAGATAAAGCAAAAAGACATGTATTAGCAGTTACAAAACAGCACACTATAAACCCATGTTTATATATATGCATGTCCAAATGAACTTGTGCGTGCGGGTTAATGCATATTGCAGAACAATTAGTAACAGGCCCTTACAGCACTTAAACGGTTAAGAAATTGAACGGTGGTCCTGTGAGAAGTCTGCAACCTGTGCTGTATACACCCTCCTCACACACACGTACACCTGCGCTCCTAGCAGCTGTATACCAGCAATTCTGTGCAGGCTGCGTGCGGTACTGGGGCCCTGTGGGGGAGGGCGGTGGGAATCAGACCTGCTGTTCCTATTCACACTGGCAGCATTGGGAGGGGGGGGCAGAGATAGAAGGGAGAAGGATTTCTATACAGAGGCAGCGGGGTGACAGACCATCGGTCCCCTCTTGTGTGAGGCCCATTGTGCGAGCGCTGCACACAGCTTCCCTGAAACATGTGGCAACTCTCCCACACGCTAGTCTCGGGAAACGTAAGAGACACGTCTCCGAGGCCTGGCGGCTGAAGGTTACAGGCGGGTGTCTTAACAGTCACTTTCTCTGTGTCTAGCAAAAGCAAGAAGCACCCGGCGTCCAAATGTGAATGTACATGGGAGAGTTTGTGTATAATAACAATAATAACTTTATTGCGTATAGCACCTTTCTCTCAATGGGACTCAAAGTGCTTCACAATTACAGCATGGTGCACAGTATGCAGGAATTGTTGCAGGCACAGGTCCCTGCCCCGTGGAGCTTACAATCTATGTTTTTGGTGCCTGGAGGCACAGGGAGATAAAGTGATTTGCCCAAGGTCACAAGGAGCCGACACCGGGAATCAAACCAGGTTCCTCTGCTTCACACTCAGTGTTGTTGTTTACAGAGTCGGTGTCGTTACTCACTGAGCCGCTCCTTCTATAGTAGTGTGTATGCTGAAGCAGTGTCTGAATTTAGACTATGGGGATTATACATTAAATTACAGTAGTGCCGATCAGACAACTATCCCACAGAAACTCCCACTGAAGTCAGTAAAAATGTCTCTATGATAGTGTCCTGATCGGTACTATCGCTGTTTATTAATAATGTGTATCAATGCGTTTGTGAGCGGATCTATTCCTGCCCAATGTACATTTCCTTTTTTGTGTTTCCATGTACCTTTGTGTATCACACTAATTTACATGTGTATATCCAGACATACTGGGGCCATAATCCTTGTATAAATATGACATGTTTCATTTGCAAACATTCACCTGAAAAAGGGACCTTTGTGGTCCTGAGAGCTTGCACTCTTTTTAGCTACTATTCAGCTTTTAATGGTATCCCTTCCTATTCTTTGTCTATGCTGCAGGCTGTGTGCGTGTGTGTGCGTGTGTGTGTGTGTGGGCGCGCTGCGTGTGCCTCAGTGCGCCTGCATGTGTATTAGTGTATGTTAGCACGTACGGTTTTGGATATTTCACTGAGACCGCGAGCGCCGGCGTTTAGCCACAAGTGACTCCGCCACAGGGACACTCAACCGCCGGCCGTTTCGCCGCCAAGGTAAATCCCGAACCTTAGACCTTACCCTAAAACCCCTAATCTTAACCCCTAATAGTAACCGCTTAAACGCCTAGAGTTAACCCCTTACCCTAAAACTTACCTTATCGTAGAAGCGGCCGGCGTCGGCTGTGGGTCCTTCTGTGGCCAAACGCCAGCGGGGACATGGTGGAGGCAAGACGGCCACGACCTAATGTCCCACTCCAAGCATATACGCGCTGGGGCTACGGTCAGCAGCAATAAAGGGGACAAGGTCTAATTAACCTCTTCACAGCCAGAGGCGCCAGTAATGCGTTGGTGTGCGTTATCATTCTATTGCTCTGCATTGCCGGACTCTGCCAGAGAACAGGTTTGTGCTTACAAACGATTTGCTGTGTTTGTCTCAGCGGGTCTGGTGACGCTGACCCTGGGGACCGGGACTTTACCTCCTGCGCTCATCACATCTCCCATTCACTTTACCAGTCTTACTGTCAGCCCCCTGATCCGCCACTCACCTTGGGCCGAGTCCCTTATTCACTTCCTTCAGCCATATCCTGAAAACCTGACCTGTTGAGGGCTCGTGAGGACTGAAGTTGGCCGCCCCTAGACTGACCAACCTCAGGCTTACATCTTTTTCTTTATATTAGCAGCGCCGGTCACTTTGGGATAAAAGTGACCTAATGCCAAAGGCATTTTTTATAAGTGAATTGTAGCTGATTGATACGTAAAAATAAAAATTGGTATGTGTTTCTAAATATAATTTTTTTTCTTTAAACATGTCCACTACAAACAAAAGCTTTGTATTTACATTTTTTTTTTAATTACAATCTTTATCTACTCTCTTTAAGTGATAAGAATGTCAGTCCTCACTCCTCTGTCCCAGGTAAGTTGTTCTGTGCTTTATTTGCAGAGTAATTATAAATGCAGCATTAGTCAAACAGATACACATAAGTAGTCGGTACGCTTGCTGCAGTATTCCTGAAGAAATGCAAAACATATGCATCTTTCACAGTACACAAATACATTAATCGGTGTAGCAATCCACTCCATTTCTGAACCGGAGACCCCCTGCATCTAGAGACACAGTCTTTGCAAATCTCCCGCGTCACAGTGCCGATGATGCCACGGCCTTCTATTCGCCCGCAGGGCGGCGAAGCTTTGAAAAGCGGCCATTACGTGAACCCTGCTAGCCGAGCGGAGAGGCTCCCGGCACCCCCTACGGAGGTAAGTATCTCGGGAAGCAGGGGGTCCCCGGAGCGGAAATTAGTGGGGTTCAGCTCCAGAGACCCCCTACTACAATTTTATGTTGAACCCCGCCCCAAAAAACAAAAACAAATTCGGCCACTTGGATTGCCTATTTAAGGATAAATGAACCTTTACAAGGAGGCCAATCACAATGATACATTGTTTACGTTTGTTTTTGACCTGATAGGGGTGAACTTTATGCAGATATAGCTCAACTTATTCTTCACCTTTTTTTTTAGTTTAAACTATTAACTATTCCCTCTGGCAGTGAAGCGGTTAATCTGAAGCTAGGAGTCAATTTTGCAAAATACTATAGAAACACATATAGGAAGCATGCACCTAAACATGGCACCGTCCTGTCAGCCCTATATGCACACACACGCATACTGTATATATACTGCCGCCCCTGTGCTAAGGTGACCAGATGGCTCCAGATGACTAGGGACAGACAGACTGGTTTTCCTTTCTCCCTCTCACAATAGGATCTGTGTATCAAGCAGATTCTACTAACCCCTTCACTGCCAGTGTTTCTTACTGCAGGCGGGAAACTAAAGCAGCAATCCAATCTGATCAGGTTATTTATATGTGTGTGTGTGTGTGTGTGTGTGTGTGTGGTGGTGTGTGTTGTGTGTGTGTTGGTGTGTGTGTGTTAATGGTGTGTGGTTTGGGGGGGGGTGGTTAACCCCTCTTTTTTTTTTTAAAGGACGGGAAGTCAGGAGTCTCTGGGGCTGCACTGTGCTATTTTCAGCGATGTGACCTGAGATACTTATCGTTAAGGTGTTACGGTGTTCAGTTCCCTCTATGGGGAAACAAAATGGAAGTTTAAATTTCCCGCGAGAATAGGATGTCATCTGCTGTGGCTTCCTGAATCCAGAACCTTTAGCAGCATGGAGAGGAAGGGGGGTCCACGTAGCTGAAAATAGCCTGGTTCCCACCTGGTTCCCATCCATAAAAAGGAAGGCGGGGGTGTCAAATAGGAGGGATTGCTGCTTTACAGAGCCGCAGGGCCTGAAAGCACACTTTTCTGTGCCTTGGTACACACAGTTGGAGAGGGTGATCCACACTTGTTTGTTAACAGAAGTGTGTGTATGTTTGTGCAGCAGCCGTACCATTTACTTGTTACTTTTGAGTTGCCACCTGGCCCCAGATTCACCCTTTCTCTGCCAAAAAAACACATTGTGAAAAATATCATACAGCAATAATGGATCTCTATCTAAAAAGGCGCCTTCCAGGTTACTAATCACAGTCACCGCTGGGGGAAATTGCATCTTTAAAAAAAAATAAAATAAACTTCATTATGAGGTGATACCATTTTTATTTGGAATAACAATAGATATTATAAGACGAGCTGTCGGCCGTTCTCCTCTCTTCCTCAGGTCAGCGGTGCTGATTTACACAGATTCCAGGAGTTTCACACAGATGTAAGAAAACAAGACAACAATATAATGCAGAAGAAGGATCACACAGACAGGGTAATACATGGATGAAAGTGACAGTGAGACACAGGACCATATATCCATCAGCAGTGTGAGAGGGCGGGGGGGGGGGGGTGGGTTAATTGTAGCATTAACAGATAGGCAGGGAGAAACATTACAAAAAACATGGCAGTGAGTTAAAAAAAAAACCATATCAGCATTAAGGGCCTCATGCAGAGAGCAGCGCTAACAGGGAAAGCGGCATGTTTTGGCGAATTCTGCCTTGAGAAAGGCAGATAATGGCAAGTTTTAAAAAAAGCGCCATTTTTTTTTTCTTGAAACTCGCCGCGCGGCTGGAGAGATCCTAATCTCTCTAGTGTTTAAAACGGCCGTATTCAGAGAGCCGCGAACGCCATCTAGTGGCTGTTCGCGCCAAAAAAATGGCGCGATTTTCAACATTTTTCCTCTCCACCAAGATGCTGGCGCTCCGCGGCCGGTGGAGGAGAAAAAAAAAAAAACCGATTTCTTTCCAACTAGTTTCAACAGCGCTCATATCGCTCATAGCGCTGGTTGAAACTGTCCATATGCAGAAAGGATTGTAAATGCAGTTTTATGCCCTTTCTGCATATGGAGAAAAAAACTCTCCAATAAAGGTAAATTTTTCTCCCCTCTCCAATTCTAACTAGCGCTGCTCTCTGCATGAGGCCCTAAGTCCTCTGGTTTTAGTGTCAGAGCATTATCATTTTGCATTCAAATGTTTCCCGTTCTTTGTGCTTCTAAACATCCCATTGAGGATTTGGCTTTTTAAATCATTTATGGAAGAACCTGGCTGGGAGAAGTGAGGTCACACTGGGGCGCAATATGTTCCTTCTTCACGGTGTGTTTTTGCGTGTCTTTTTTTAAAGTAAATCCAGTGCTGTTTATTACATCTGTTTTGGTCCAATACTTACCTCCCACTTAATGCCAACAAAGGGTTAAGTCTGCAGGCTACATACTAAGGCAACTGTGGAGAAAAACTATTATTCATCTTGTGTCAATGTATCAATGTATTTGCTGCAGTTGTTGCACCGTGTGAGTTATCTTGTGATTTGGGGTGAGTCAGAGTTACGTGAGCGGCAGATTACAATGAGATACATGACACTGCACCTCTGTGCATCAAGTCTCCCCTCAATCTGCACACAAAATCAGCCAAGATTAAAGGAGCAATTCATTAAACATCCTACATGTGTGTGTTTAATCAGTTCTGTAGTATTAGATATTATTTACTATGTTTTTTTTTTTTTTTAATTCAACTATTAATGACATTTTTATTCAGTTTTAATATACTGAGCATCCTTTGATTTCTATTGCAGGCGTTAGCCACCTCCCAAGCAGTGCAAGATCTTTGTAACATTTTCCTGTTTGGGATCATTTGTTGCCAATATTCCCAGCAGTTTGAGCTGTAAACTGCAACAATAGTTAATGTTACCTTAGTAATATCAGGATACATTGTTGTTGCTGAGTTACACTATTAATAAAACAAGACACTGTTACACAAGTTACACTGACTGAAGGATTGATTGAAACTGAAAGGCAGCCATTAAGTGAACCCTGAGAAACAGGATCTTTGCTGATCGTTCACTGGAGAACTAATCGATCGGCACCTTAGGTAATTAGTTTTTAAAAAAAAAGTAATAAAAACTGCATATATTAAAATAAATATATATATATATTTTGTTTTTTAAGCGCGGTTTGGATTGCCTATTTAAGGTGACGTACCTTTCTGCCTTCTAATAATCAGCACAGTGAGAACTCGTTTCTACATGTCACATATCTGTGACCCCAAAGTGATGCAATGAGTGAAACCCCACTTTCTCTGCTCCGCAGCTGACTTTTTATATAGTTCTTCTGTATCTCTCTCTGGCAGTGTAAAGCAGCAATTCCCACTGTTTTTTTATGTTACCTGAACCTGGGGAAATTTGCATTGCTTTTTGTGCCTTTTTTTTTTTTAAGTATCTTTTTATTAGGGTGTTTACAGATACATTTCAAAATATTACATTGTAGCATATTGTATTTACATGTACATAGGTTATCGTATGATGTTACATATTTCAATACATATTTGTTATACCCATTTTATTTTTATTTTTTCGAACTTATAACTGGTCTTGATCTAATATCTCGACCATTTAACTTAAAACCTTGTATCCTAGCTTGCCTGTGACTCCCGTTCTTTCTTTTAGTTATCATATTTGTTTAGACCAGGCTCTTTGTTTTTACTCTGTTCTGTCCTGTTGTTATGTTATGTTGTGATGCAGGACGTTCTCCTTATTTTATATTTCCTTTATCAGGTTTTCTGTCTAGTTTAGTTTACCATCCTATCTTGGGTGTCATCTGAATTTATTCTGTTCTAGCTGGGGAAAAGAGTTTATAATCATACCCCATTTTGTGCCTTTTTTTACATGCAAAAAACCCCCCTACAAATATGTTTGCAGGGTCAGCACTACAAAGTGGCGACATCAACTCCGGATGAGGTGGCGGCTTTCCATTGGCCACCAGAGCAAGCACTGACCCCATGGCTATTTTGGCCCTGATCCACAAAGCGGTGCTACCCTTAGCTTGTCTTTACTCATATGAATGGAAGTAGAGACGTGCTAAAGCTCAGCAACCTTTTGTGGATCTGGGCCTTGGTGTCCAGCAGGTATATATTCCCTGCTATATATTCCCCGGTGCATACCCATGTATTGCTTTAAATCCCAGCGGGCATCATTTGTGAGGGTGGGTTAGATGGGCTGAAGGACACACCGTTGTTTGTTGGCAGAAGTGTGTCTGTAGAAGGAAGGAGTTTGCACAGACAAACCCAATATTTAAGCTAAGTTCTCAGCTCAGTGTTTATTTGTGAAGTCTCACTCAGACGGTTTGTTTCTTTTGTTTGAGAAAATGGACTTTGCTTTTTATCCTAATAACACTATAACTGCTTTGTGGCCGAAACATCATCAATGTACCTTAGGAAGAGCTGCAGTGATATTTCTCCCGCTGGGTCTCAGTGTCAGACTAGCACATAACAACTGTAGGATTTTATTGTATATTTAATGAGTGCCGGTATGGGTTATCGCACCGGTAACGGTTTAGTGCCGGAACGGGCGCTATAACCGGCACTTGATGCGTGTGCCGCTAAGTGGCTAATTCAATGAAGTACGATGTTTCCAGTTCTGCTCTCCTGCGCAGAAAGTCCCATTGACTTAAATGGGACTTTACGGGTGATATTGAGGAATCAGCACTATCGCACATTATTGAATAAACTCCTAAAAAACCTAAATCATTAAACATATTTTATTTTATGGAGCAAGTTTAAAAGGTAGAGAAGATGACACATGGCAAAGTGCTTTTGCTGTATTGAAATAATGCTGAACACTTGGCCTGCAACTACAGACACAGGGACAGAGAGGTAAGGACACCATATACTGTATATGCTGTGAAACCACTATCCTATATACTGTATATGCTGTGAAACCACTATCCCATATATTAGTATGGATCGTTTTATTTATATAGCGCCGACAATGTACGCAGTGCTGTACAACATTACAATACAAGGTAAATACATTACAAACAATGGGAATAAGTGCAACAAGTACATTGCAACATAAGGCTAAAGGACACCCTGTCCCGAAGAGCTTACAATCTAAGTAGTAATATTAAATATAAATGATGAGTGTAATATTGTTGTACAAGTATAAATAATGATCAATTATTAGTGTAATATTATTATTTTACAGCCATACTGTGAAAATAATATATTTAGTTCACCTATATAATGAATCACTCGTGCTGCATCAAATACATATTTTTGGAGATATAAATAGCAGTTTAATTCTGCAGCAACAATGTAAACAGAGGATTTTAGGGTTTTTACACCAAGGTTCAATTTGACGACATTTTTTGCTGCACAGATACCATTTTTTTGTACATATCATTTACATACGGGCACCAAACGCATCCCACCTGTGTGCGTCAAACGCATCCCACCTGTGTGCGTCAAACGCATCCCACCTGTGTGCGTCAAACGCATCCCACCTGTGTGCGTCAAACCATCCCACCTGTGTGCGTCAAACGCATCCCACCTATGTGCGTCAAACGCATCCCACCTGTGTGCGTCAAACCATCCCACCTGTGTGTGTCAAACCATCCCACCTGTGTGCGTCAAACGCATCCCACCTGTGTGCGTCCAACGAATCCCACCTGTGTGCTTCAAATGCATCTCACCTGTGTGCGTCAAACGCATCCCACCTGTGTGCGCCAATGGAGTTGATGGAAAACATTTTTGATGCTTAAGGCGCACACTGAGAACACACAAGGGCAATATCAATGATAATTTCCGCGCATCAATTTTACGCTCAAAATGTATTTTGCAATGGTTCCTATATGTTCTATATCCAGCGAGTAATAGTAATTATTTCACGATATCCCAGGGGGCAGTGACATTGGGGATCAGAGCATCCAAAACTAAGACTTGTTTTTAATACTGAAGACCAATGTATAACTCAGGGACGTCTCCTTCTTCAAATAAGTGATCAAAACAAACCTCCTGTATGCTTTGCTACAGGAAAACTACAGTCACAGAAATGATTGTATGACTAGTCCCATTTGTGGCAGATATATCAGGAAAAACTGAAATGTCTTAAAAAACAAACAAAACAAAAAAAGCAGTGTAAAGGAACAAAGGTAAGTGTATAATATACTAATACTGTTCTTAGACAGCCCCTGTCCCACAGAGCTTGCAATCTACTTACAAAGGAGACCTGACACTGGGGTTGTAACTGGGGTCTCCCACTTCCAGGGCAGTCATAGCAGATTTAATAAGAAACGATTGTTCTGAGTCTACTGATCCTGCCAAATCTAATATAAACGGTACACAAATTATGGGTTATATTTTTACAATATAATATCAGGAATTTGCTAAAGATATCCCAGGTGTATTTAACTAACTAACTAACTAACTAACTAACTAACTAACTAACTAACTTACTAGCCAAGTAACTAGCTAACTAACTAATATGCAGAAATGTCTGAGCTGTTTAAAATGTTCATACATACAAAATACTGACGAGCAGGATTTGTCATTGAATTCTATGGCCCATATGTCTATTGCTAAACATGGTATTTATTCATATATTGTGAGTGTGAGTATACATAGATATGTGCCTCATTCTTTGAGACCATGTTGCCTGGGAGACAGTTACAGCGCACTGCTGTGGCAGAGGCCTGAGCTTGGCCTACCTGCTGAGTCTTTCTATTGAAAGGTGACAGCCACTGATCAAAGGGACTGGAAACCCATATGCTGAGACATCAAAGCAGTATGGTGACAAAGTATAAATCAGTCACGGAGAATTAGCCGGTCAGAACCCTCCTCCAGAGCATCCTTCTGGTAACCTCTTATCTTTCTCCTGCTGTCATAAGACATCGCTCTTAACTTTCCGGGTTGTTCCTCAACCATGTTCCTAAAACAATCATGGAATAGGGTTTGACTAAACTGGAAAACTCACCAACACTGAGAGGGAGCCTGCTTTATTCTTCACAATCACCGTCGTACTCACACTTCCATGGGATCACCGTGTTAAAAAACAGGACCTCTCTCGGAAGACATCAGATTTTCCCATCGAATTCCATGGGGTATCTGTCTGAAAAGGGCAAATCTCATTCATAGATCAATTAAAAGGCTGAGCGCTTAGAATGAATGGAATCCAGGTTCTATGGACCTTGTTCTGGTGGCACTGCATACAAATAAATGATTATAAAAAATGGATTTATCATCTGTCAGCCCCATTCTATCACATGTTACCATATCTCTTAGACTGTAAGCGTTTCTGGGCAGGAATCCCTGTCTCTCAGTGCTTACTTTTCTGTATTCAGTTCAGTGCATTGTATTGTGTGTATACTGTATACAGTATGTTATCCTGTCCCTGGGCTGATGCATACTTTCATTTTTGTTGGCTTTGTGTTGTGTTACATCACGTGTTATAGAACTCGATTACTTTTGGTTATTGATCTTCAAAAAAAATGATGGGAAAAAAAACTCAAAAGAAGTGGGAATTAAAAAACAAACAAAAAAAAAAAACAGTTGCAAAAATGTTGAACTTCGAACTCTTATCACAAACAAGTTTATTTTTCGTTCACGAACTCAAAAGTTGACCCGCTTTATACAAAATAAAAGATAAATAAAGCCAGAATAAAATGACTCTTAGGTCGAGCCTCTGGCTAGATCCTAAATAGCAGCTGGAGCCAACATTCCAAGTTTCCAAGCTCATTTCGGGCCCGCAAAACTGCCCAACCTTAGGCCTCGGCCAGGCAGGGAATGGGCACGCTGGCACTCGTGCGCTGTGCCCTGCTTGGCCGGCTAGGCGCCCGCTCGCCTGGGGGTGCGGCCACCATGTCACGGAGCTGGTTTGCCCTTATTGGGCGAATTGCTCACGTGACGCGCTTGCAAGCGGCAAATTCTAATTTGCTTGCTTTGAGCGCCGAGCGGGCGCAGGCGCTTGCTCACGCTGGCCACACACATTGCAATGTGTTTCATCGCGGCCAGTGTGAGCGCGCCCGCTCAGCGCCACCCTGGACGAGGCCTAACAGTATACTTATACTGCTGTGTGTTCTGCCATATAACTCAATTATCGTGAGCGTCTTTATATCGTCACGGCAGTATGTTTGGTTGATTTTTACCCAAACTCTGGCGCTAAAAAAAACATTGACCGAACCCACTGTGTTGTGTGTTTTGATTCTGCTAAAACACACTGAAACATGGTATTACAGAGTGCTTGGTTATCACATTTCTGGAAGGCTCAAACAGACAAGTTTTGACCAAACCCATCAATATATTCAAAATTGAGCGGAGGGATTTTGGGTGTGATGTGTTGCTGACCCATTTGACAGTGAAAGGGTTAAACACAATCTTTGATACATTATATACGGCATTTTCTTGGTTCGAACGTATGCAGAAGTTTAGAAATTCCCACGGTGGAAATTCAAAGTTCTTTGGAATTCCTCTTCAGAAACTGAAAAGCACAGAAGTCTGTTTTACAATTTTTATCGCTACTTTTTTTTTTTAATGAAAGGGAACTTTTTACGGAACGTGATGATTTTGCCAAACCACGAAACGTGGTGCTGGTCACCAAACCCCTCCCACCGGCTAAACTTTGTGCAATTAACTGCTGGACTCCCAATCTCCTTTGTTATTTGGGGTAACTTTAATAGTCTCGCTGCAGATTGGAGAACACTAATGCATGTTAACACTTTCATGCCTGTATGTGGCATAGTTTGCACGTCTCTAGTGATAATGCAATGATGTGAGCTGTGTCATGTTATTTGCATGTTATCTGCATGATGAGAGATACTAGATTTTCTGTGAGCTGTCACGTTAGCTGCATGTTATCTGCATGATGAGAGATATTACATCCCTCTGTGAGCTGTGTCATGTTATCTGCATGTTATCTGCATGATGAGAGATATTACATCCCTCTGTGAGCTGTTTTAGTGTTTTGTTTCTCTGTCATTTGAACAAACAGTAAAATGACCTTTCATTATCTTTTTGGTGTTACCTTTCAGCCTGGGGTTTGTTTTGTTAGTGTGTTTGTTTAGACATGGGGTAGCCAACACCAGTCCTCAAGAGCTATGAACCGATCAGGTTTTCAGGGTATCCCTGCTTCAGCACAGGTTCAGCTAAGATACTGGTATACAAAGCAGCCCCAGAGTTACCAAATCTTTACATCAATAAATCTGGTGCCGTTTCTGCTGGAGTGTATCAGTTGGGAGACTTTGATAAGGGAATTCTTGCTTCTGGCATGACATAGTAACAAAGTATATCTGGCTACAGGGGTGGTTTAGCTGTCTTTGAAGTGTGTAAGCCATTTCAGGTCTCCTTGTGATCTTGAGCCAGTTGCTTTATCTTCCGGTGCTATCATTAGATTGCAAGCTCTTTGGGACAGGGACTCATTGTGCCTGCAAAATTGTATGTCCGGTGCTGTGCTTAGTGTCAGCTCTATATAAGCACATATTATTCCTTAGTGATTATTATGATGCAATGAATCAGAAATATGGTGCTGTTTTTGCACTTGCTTTGCTCCAGTTGAGCAGCTGGGGCACTGTGTAAATATCCCCTCTGTGCCCACAGCCGAATCACAATGAGAACGCCCCCGTTATCCGAACGAGCGCTTCCAGGCAGGAATTCCGTAAAGCGCTGTGCACATGGATGGGGTTATAGAAATAAATATATACATACATAAGAAGAATAACTTTTTGGGGATCTGGCAAAAATACAAATGTGCATTGTTCCCAATACAGAAACCTGTTACATGGTTAAATCTTACTTAAAGACTTAAAGAGCCACGTACACTGGTTATGTTGTGGATAATATATACATAAATATATAGGAGAAAGGATAGGCAACAATCAGCACTCTAATAATAATACAATATACGTAGTGTGGCAATAATCAGTGCGAATATACTGAATGCGTTCCCATAGGGCATAGAGTACTGTATGTAAAAAGGGATACAACAATTACAATGTGCCGTATTTCAATGAATAACAATTAATTCAATGTCCACATTGAAGATTGTAAGTAACTAATAAAAGTCACAAATGGGATATTTAATTGACACCCGGAGTTAAGGGCTGCTTCTCCAACAGATGAACCACATCACGATAATTGGCTGGAATACATGTTTCTTTTCTTATATATTATTGCCTTCCAACCACTAAATACTGTACACACAGAAACGCAGATATAAACACATGCACACTCATATATGCGGGTTGAAATACACAGGTTGGATACACTAATCAGGGGTGCACAATTTGACTACTCAAGACCCCCCAACAGGTCAGGATTTAAGGATAACCCTGCTTTAGCACAAGTGGCTCAAGCAGAGGCTCAGTAGCTTCTGATTGAGCCAACTGTACTGAAGCAGGGACTGATTGAGCCACCTGTGCTGAAGCAGGGACTGATTAAGCCACCTGCGCTGAAGCAGGGACTGATTGAGCCACCTCTGCTGAAGCAGGGACTGATTAAGCCACCTGCACTGAAGCAGGGACTGATTGAGCCACCTGTTCTGAAGCAGGGACGGATTGACCCACCTATGCTGGAGCAGGGATATCCTGAAAACCTGGCATGTTGTGGGGTCTTGAGTCCAGGAGTTGAGCACCCCTGCACTGAGTGACACAAATACACACTTGTGGTCTCCCATCCCGTGTGTTTGTGTTGGCATGTTGGCGTGTGCGCCCGTGTATTTGTACGTTGGCGAGTGCCCCCATGTGTTTGTGTTGGCACGTTGGCGTGTGCGCCCGTGTGTTTGTGTTGGCACGTTGGCGTCTGCGCCCTTGTATTTGTATTTGCACGTTGGCGTGTGCGCTCATGTGTTTGTATTTGCATGTTAGCGTGTGCCCCCATGTGTTTGTGTTGGCACGTTGGCGTCTGCGCCCTTGTATTTGTATTTGCACGTTGGCGTGTGCGCCCGTGTGTTTGTGTTGGCACGTTAGCGTCTGCGCCCTTGTATTTGTATTTGCACGTTGGCGTGTGCCCCCATGTGTTTGTGTTGGCATGTTGGCGTGTGCGCCGATGTTTGTGTTGGCACGTTGCGTCTGCGCCCTTGTATTTGTATTTGCAAGTTGGCATGTGCCCCCATGTATTTGTATTTGCACGTTGGCGTCTGCGCCCTTGTATTTGTATTTGCAAGTTGGCATGTGCGCCCATGTGTTTGTGTTGGCATGTTGGCGTGTGCGCCGATGTTTGTGTTGGCACGTTGGCGTCTGCGCCCATGTATTTGTATTTGCACGTTGGTGTGTGCCCCCATGTGTTTGTGTTGGCACGTTGGCGTGTGCGTCCATGTTTGTGTTGGCACGTTGGCGTGTGCGCCCATGTATTTGTATTTGCACATTGGTGTCTGCGCCCTTGTATTTGTATTTGCACGTTGGTGTGCGCGCCCATGTGTTTGTGTTGGCACGTTGGCGTGTGCGTCCATGTTTGTGTTGGCATGTTGGCGTCTGCGCCCATGTATTTGTATTTGCACGTTGGCATGTGCGCCCATGTGTTTGTGTTGGCACGTTGGTCTGTGTGCCCGTTTGTTTGTGTTGGCACATTGGCGTCTGCGTCCATGTATTTGTATTTGCACGTTGACGTGTGCGCCCATGTGTTTGTGTTGGCACGTTGGCGTGTGTGTCCATGTTTGTGTTGGCATGTTGGCGTGTGCGCCCGCGTGTTTGTGTTGGCACGTTAGCGTGTGTGTTTGTGTTGGCACGTTGGCGTGTGTGCCCGTGTGTTTGTGTTGGCACATTGGCATGTGTGCCCGTGTGTTTGGGGAGGTAAATGCCCAGGGAATTTGGTTCACCAGGGAGACCCAGGACTGGGCCTGGAGGTCAGTGGGGTTATTATCTTCCCATTTTGCAGCAAGTCGGGTTCATTAACCCCCCCACCAAGCTCATTAAAACCCTACTGCCAGCATTCCAGCACAGTCATTACTCCTCCCGCCCCCTGTCTCATGGCCCTTTATCCCAGGCCTGGCAGGCAGGGAGCGGGGACCTTCTGTGCCATCTGGGCTCAGCAACCAAGCACTGTCCCAAACTCAGGGAGGGAGAGAGAGTCAGGGAGAAGGAGAGAGAGCTGGAGAGCAGGGGTGGAAGGGGGAGACCTGGGGTGGGAGGGGAAAAAGAGGGGTGGGAGTGGGGGACGAATGGGAGATGGAGAAACAGGAGCAGATTGAGAGGGGAAATTAGAAGTGATAGAAATAAAGTGAGAGGGGAAGGAAAAAGAAGGGACGCAGACTGTAAACGGTGTCAGGCAGAGATGATGTTACAGCAGAAGACCACATTGAGTGTCATTTTTTTTATTGCATTTAATGGCGCCCCCACAACAGGCCAGGTTTTCAGAATATCCCATCTTCAGCACAGGTGGCTCAATGATTAAGCCACCTGTGCTGAAGCAGCGACTAAATGAGCCATCTGTGCTGAAGCAGGGATTGATTAAGCCACCTGTACTGAAGCAGCGACTAATTGAGCCATCTGTGCTGAAGCAGGGACTGATTGTGCCACCTGTGCTGAAGCTGGGACTGATTGAGCCACCTGTGCTGAAGCAGGTACTGATTGAGCCACCTGTGCTGAAGCAGAGATATCCCAAAAACCTGACCTGTTGGAGGATTTTGAGGACTGGATTTGAGAACCTGACTTAATCTAATCTATTCTTAGATCTATTCTTTCCCTTTCTACGCTGTTATTATGTTTAGAATCGGATACCACGTTCAGACAGTTTAAATATTGAGTGTCCGGGAGCATATAATGGAACTGCCTCCGGAACCCATTGCCTTCCACAGGTTACCATGGCAACATCAGAAACTAGAGATTAAAATCATGATTTTTAATACAAGTTTTTTTTTTTTTTTTTTTTTTTTTTAAACAGCAGGAAATACTCAGGGGACAAGATACTTGACGTCAGGAGGTCTCAATTACCCCTCGGGACCTACACCACCCCTAACACCCAATAAGACACGCACTTCGATATTGGGAGACTGTAAGCTCTTGGGGGCAGGGGCTCCTTTTCCTATGTGTCACTTTTATGTCTGAAGCGCTTCCTCCCATTCTGCGTTATTTGTATTATTTGCTATTTATATGATTGCCACGTGTATTACTGCGGCGACGCGCTGTATAAATGAAGATATACATACATGCATACATTGGGGTAACACACCCAGAGCATTTATTAATACAGCATACCCCAAATAGATGCTCCCCCTACGTCACCTATGACGCCCAAGAACCCACCGACCAGCCAGGCAGGAAATGTAATGGGCCGGCGTTAGGGCAAGGCGCGCAAGGGTGCAGCTTTGGGCCCCGCACCTCTGGGGGCCGCACCCTCCCCACTCTCTCCCTCCTCTCCTTCCTGTTGGTGGCGGGATCCAACTTTCACCCGACCGGAGGGTGGAGCTAGAGGAGAGAGCGTGGTACTCCCCCCCCCATGCTTCAGCTTTCCCCTCCTCCAGCTCCCCCCCTCTGGTCGGAATTGGATCCCGGCGCTGACAGGAGGAGGGAGAGGAGGGAGCGCACGGCCCCCAAACCATCAGAGAGGTGGGGGGTGAAGGGGGTTGTGTGCATGCCCATTGAATCCCCTGGCAAATTTGTTTTGGGGAAATGGGACAACTAAATGCCAGAATGGGGAGACGTATTCTTTCATAGTCACAGTAACTGCACTGTAACCTTAACACAAATACTTATGTAACCCCCTCTTTGGGGGCTACTAGTTACGTAAAGGGTTAATGCCTTAAGGGGTTAACTGGGTGGGATCACTCAGGGTTTTGTCTCTCCCCTTTCTACCCCGTGATGTCACAATAGGGCGTATAGAAGAGTATACAAAACTTCACCCTATGTTCTAGAAGCAAGTTCTCACTGGGGTCCTCACAGTGAGTCCTGTAAATAGGTTTGTGTGTATTAAAATGTATCTTGTCACCGTTTGTTGTTTTCAGTTAGTACCGTGCCATTTAAAGATAGCGTCTGTAAGAGGCACGGGGACCTTACGCTCTGGTCTAAACGGGGTTACCTACTGCAGCCTGACCGCCACTGTCCTCACCGACACTGCAGCCTGACCGCCACTGTCCTCACCGACACTGCAGCCCGTATTCATATAGAGCCCTCCCGTCTAACAGGTTCTCACCGCATCATATCCTCCCTGCAAGCGGTGCCCACCATATCCTTTATAGTTGGCCCTCAAGTTAAGTATGTCCCCAGTGTCGGAGTGAGCGCTACCAGGGAATGAAGTATTAAAGTATATTGTTTGCCACAAGTTTTCTGTCAAGTACCAAGTATGTGTTATGCACAGAACCGCAGCTTTTAAAAAAGTGCAGTCTCCTCTAACTCCTGGTCACCAAATGCTGTTTTAATGCATTTTCTGCTTGCTCCGGCCATCTGCCTTCCCTTTAAAGATGCAGTCCCACTGAATTCTCTGTATTCATTGTATTCTCATTCGCTGCTCTATTATCCACTCTGTGTCCTGTCACCTGTCACTTTGTGTCCTGTCCACTTTTATCCACGTATTATAGAGTTTCGATCTGAAGAAAGAGTGGCCTGGGTCAGTATCATGCTGGTAACCTGGCGTTAGTTGGCAGGTATGACGGTATCTGGAGCGTTCCTTTTGATATAGAGCTTGGCCAAGCCAGCGGCGTGGCATCGAACAACATAGACGCCACGGATGTTAACTCCTTCACTGCCAGAGCGGCTGGATTTGCATTGGCTTCTCTGACATCAAATAATCTACATTTTTTTTTTTTGTAAAGGAGACTGATCTTGAGCAAAGAAGGAAACAACAAACAAATATCTGGAAGGCGGGGGGAGGGGGGGGTTGTATCTTTACCGCCTTCCGCGCCGGCGGCATTTCCACCAGCGATCAGGGAAAATAGGTAACATGAGCTAAACTCTGCCCCTTTAGGTGGAAAATAAATGGGTTTATATGGGAACAGCGTCACTGAGAGCGCTCCTCCCATCCACAACCCTTCAAAATACCCCCCTGTCTCTGTGCTCTGCCTCGGAGAGAATTTAATTGGGATTTTCATGGTTTCCTAATCCAGTTCTGACCGAGTTCAGTTGATTTAATCTGAGTGTGTGTGTTGCATCTGTTCCTGCAGATTGGAACACACACTGCAAGGGCACCTTGTTCCTATATAATTCCCCTTTCCCATGGTCGCGGGGCTTATGTTACAGACCAGCATCCCTTGTGTTATTATGCAGCATATCCATGTGTAACGTTGTATTATAGTGATCAGATACAAAGCAGGTCATGGTGGGTGGGAAAAAGTGGCACAAACCCTCCACCGTACAGTATACAGCCAATATAAATACCACGTGTGAGCACATTCACGTCGCACACAGGTCAACAACCTGCCTTTCCCCATTATCTCTTAGCATACAGTGCTGCCACTGCAGCCGGGGACTCTGGGTAATGACATGCAAATGAGCACTCACAGTGTGCCACCTTTTGCTTCTTGTCCACTTTAATATAGACCTCTATAAATGTACGCCTGCCGCAGTACACAGCTTTTCAGCACAGCCTGGGTTACATAAGTGCAGAGCCAGTGCCCTGCTCACAGACAGCTATTCCAACCTTGCCATATTATAATGATTGATACGTAAGAGATCCATACCATTGCATTGCTTTTGCCATATTTATGGGAGACACAAGGTCCCTTTAAAGAAAAGGTGTAGTTCCGCCTAATTGTTTTTTTTTGTGGGAAGCAGAGGGTCTCCAGGGCTGAGCTTCCGTTCAGGGGATCCCCTAGTTCCCGAGAGTTACCTCCGAACGTGCAAACGGTACCACCCCCTGCAGGAGACACAGAGTGAGGGGAGCAGGGGACACAGAGTGAGGGGAGCAGGGGACACAGAGTGAGGGGAGCAGGGGACACAGAGTGAGGGGGGCAAGGGACACAGCGTGAGGGGAGCAGGGGACACAGCGTGAGGGGAGCAGGGGACACAGAGTGAGGGGAGCAGGGGACACAGAGTGAGGGGAGCAGGGGACAGAGAGTGAGGGGAGCAGGGGACACAGAGTGAGGGGAGCAGGGGACACAGAGTGAGGGGAGCAGGGGACACAGAGTGAGGGGAGCAGGGGACACAGAGTGAGGGGAGCAGGGAACACAGAGTGAGGGGAGCAGGGGACACAGAGTGAGGGGAGCAGGGGACACAGAGTGAGGGGAGCAGGGGACACAGAGTGAGGGGAGCAGGGGACACAGAGTGAGGGGAGCAGGGGACACAGAGTGGAGGTTTAAATCTCCCGCTGCACACGGACCAATAGTAAGTCGCGACTGATGATGTAACAGCTTCCTATTGGCCCGGGTAGTTTAAGTACCAAAAAAGTAACCGGCAGCACCTATGGAGGTATTTGGGGGGATAGGGGGTCCCCAGAGCTAAAATTAACCCAGTTTGGCTCCGTGGACCCCCTTCTTCATAACCATTAAAAACACAGAAATTACCCTAGAAAGGAATGTTATTTTACTGTATTTAAAAAATAAAATAATATATGAACATTTAAATAAACATCTTTCATAAAAAATAAATACAAATCCTATTCCTTATACTTTGTACACCTATCCCATTCAGCAGGGGTCCCCAAATCCAGTCTCCTAGTACCACCAACAAACAGGTCAGGCTTTCAGAATATCCCTGCTTCAGCACAGATCTTTACAGTCTTCAACTGAGCCACCGATTAAGCCCCCTGTGCTGAAGCTGGGATATCCTGAAAACCTGAGCAGTTGGGGGTTCTTGAGGACTAAAGTTGGGAACCCCTGCAATACAGAAAACATTGCCATCTCCTGGCAGTGGGACACAGTGATTCAGTTTAGGGTTTCTCAAAGCACCCGGGGACGTTTAGCCTTTTTATTCAACTTAGAAAAGAGAACCATTAAACCTGATCAACTTGAGACTACCAACCCAGGTTCCGTTCTGATGCATTGCATGGCTGCAAAATGGGGGCATGTTAGTGTGATAATGAGAATAATAACACAGCATCAGATATGTCAAAGGAAAAATCCAGTTGCTTTCTACTGGATGCTTTTGTTTGAGAGATATTGTGCTGTTGTTTGCACCAGTCCCGCAGCAGGTAGACGTGTACAGGTGTTCACGTACATGTTGAGTGACCATACCGCACGCCCTGGCATAGCTGGGACAGTCCTTCCAGGTTTGCTTGTTCTAGGTCTGGTAGTTTGGGCGTCTTTAATGAGACACACACAGGGAAACATTCTAAAATATATAGTAGATTGTTTCATGTGTCCTGGTTCCTACACTCTGGTCGCCCTAATTATATGGATACTTGCCCTCTAGTATAATTTAATTACTGGGATAGAGATCACCTCCATGATAGGGATGGAAGAGAAAGTCCTCCGCTTTCTTTGCCGTTGTGGTTGCTGCTCAGAGATGGCTGATGCCACAGATTTGAGCAAATACGGTACGGCGTTTAGTGAATGTCATTTAGTGCAGTGTCCCAGCCCTTGTGACTGTCACTGAATGTCATCAGGACACTGAGGAGTTGAGGGCGCTCCTCTCATCGAATAATATATGGAGACAAAATAGGGTGGGTCGGTACTTTCTTCCATGTAGTAACAAGAGAGGGGGATTACTATTCTCACAGCAAAAGTGAATCCATAGGCTATTGGACTTAGGTGGTATGATACCCTTTATTGGGCCTACAAGTAGTTGATATGTTACAAGCTTTTGAACCTCTCAGGGTCCTTTACCAGGTAAATCTGAACCTGAGAAGTTCCAAAGTTTGTAGCAGATCAACTACTTGTTGGTCCAATAAAAGGTATCATACCCCCGACTCACAATAGCCTATGGATTCACTTGTGCAGTGAGAATAGAAACGACACACTGAAATCATCCACGAAGAACTCTTCATACTGCTCTACCAAGAGCTATCACTCTACTCCACATCTACATAATGTTGAATGACGTCCCTCATACCCCAGTTTGTGCGATAGGGTTTGTGGTTGCATCAGCACTGAGCGCTTATAACTACGGAGCCAATGCAGAGGCAAAAAAATCAGCTACACACCTCACCGAGTATTAGAAGTCATCCCATGTGGTTTCTCAGACATCCTGGTAATCTGGGGCCGCCTCCTGCTGGTTACAGGAATGTCCTGCGATGCCCAACCGAGTCGGCATCACATATCTATATGCACATTATGTATGCACAAAGGAATAAAGCATGGTCCTCATAAAACTGACAGCTGTGACCTTTCCAAGGTAGGAGAAGTTATAGCCCACACTATTTTAATGGTTCATAACTTCCTTGATGAAAATGTAGATACAGCAATGAAATTCTCACAAGATGTCTGGGATAGATAAAGGTCTGAACGTAGGTATAGGGGTTACATAACTAGTATATAGAACCTACAATTTCAGTATCAATATGAATGCATGCAAAACTTATATATTATATTATTAAAAGATATATATATATATATATATATATATATATATATATATATGTATACTGTATACAGTTAGGGTGTATTTAGGTATTTGTGTCACCATTGCTCTTGAGAAAGGTTCACAGGGAACCGAAATGTCGAACTATTAAATGTTTTTACATTAATCGTGGTGTATCTCCTCTCTACTATACAGTATGGTATAGCACTGTCCCAGCGCGTATTCTCAGAACACCCCATCAGTGAATTGTGAAGGTTCCAAAGTGGACCGAAATGTTGTTTTTTTTCTTGGACATACAATATATTTTATTTGAACACAATTCCGGAAGGGCTGTGTCTTTTTCATTGGATCTATTTTTCATCATATCTGATATACTTTGCACTCAATCGCCATGAAAATGTGCACAATTGTATGTCTGTTGTGTAGATTAACACTATATAAGAAGCACAATGTAGACAATCAACTGATGTTAACTAAATTGATGGCACTGTATTATGTCATCAAGTACCAGATACACTGCTGGAGGTTCATGTCCATTAAACAGGAAATAGGAGTTTTTCCTTCGTAGCTCGTAAATGTGTTACACTGTTGTAAGCTAATCTGATATAAAAACGGAGTCAGACCTGGCACACTCTGCAGAATACACAAAGCGATGGCCAATCTATAAAAAATGTCTGAGAGGCTATCCACACAGGTCAGGAATCATGCAATCCAAATACAAGAGCTGGCTGGGCAATAGTGCAAAAAGATGTAATAATGCAAAACAGATAAGACCTATTACCAACGTTTCGGTCGCATAGTTGGACCTTCCTCAAAACTCATGTCTAAAATTGCAAACACATCACAATTTATACACACTTAGAAACATCGGCGGTGCCAGTGTTAGAGGGGGTGCATGATGTCATTAAGGACTGCGGGAAAACCAACCCATGACCCAACGAGGACCCCACCCACTAGGACCACGTACCATCACGGTGCCACAGATGTTTCTAACGATGTGTTCAGTGGCGTAGCTAGACATGCGCGGGCCCCCGGGCAAAAAAACATTTCAGGACCCCATTAATATTAATACTGACTGTAATTTGTTTTTCTCCCTCCTCCATACTCTCCCGGATCCTGTCTCTAATCATCAGCTCCCCCTCACCAGCTCTCCCCCCTCATCCTCATCAGCTCCCCCTCACCAGCTCTCCCCCCTCAGCTCTCTCTCTCTCTTCCCCTCAGCTCTCTCTCTCTCCCCCTCAGCTCTCTCTTCCTCCAGCTCTCTCCCCCTGCCCCCTCCCCTGGGGGGAGAGAGCAGGCCCCCCAAGAGTCTGGATGTGTGTATACATTTAAAAAATATATATATGCAGCCTTTGATTACCTTTATTGAAATCTAATTACCTAAACTGCCGTTCAATTTGTTCTCCCGTTATCGATCAGCAAAGACTTTATGTTCACTCAACGGCTGCTTTTGAGTTTCAATGAATCCTTCAGTCAGTGTAACTCAGCAGCTACAATGTATTCTTATATTACCAATGTAACATTAGCTATTTTTACAGTTTGCAGCTCAAACTGCTGGGAATATTGGCAACAAATGATCCCAAACAGGAAAGTGTTACAGAGATCTTGCCTGCTGGTGAGGTGGGATAAACCTGCTAGAGAAATCAGAGGATGCTCAGTCTATTACAACTCATTAAAAATGGCATTAAGAGTTGAATAATAAAAAAAAAAAAGCAGGAAGTAATATCTAAATACAGAACGGATTTATTAAAAAAACACACTTAGGATATTGTTAGACTTGTTAGCAAAAGGAGGGAGGGGGGGTGGGGGGGGGGTGTTTTTGCCAAAGGTGTGATGTGCCGACTGCAGTGCACACCTATTTATACCATTATAGAAATATTAACACACTTCACGTGATGCCTCTAACAGCTCTAACTGCTGAACCACAAGTTCCAACTGCCTCCCACGAGCCAATTACCCCATTAATACCAAACCAAATACAACTTAAATATAAATAACATATTCAACTTCATTTAAAATAACAACAGCACTTGAACGGCACTGATCCGCAGAGACATGTACACCCCCTATCATTAAAATTCCTGGGGTCCACCTTAGTGGGCTCGGGGGTTTCCAATCTTCCTTCCACTGTTATTACCTTAGAGGTGCTCAACTCCAGCCCACCCCCCCTCCAACAGGTCAGGTGTTCAGGATAGCCCAGCTTCAGCACATGTGGCTCAATCAGTCCCTGCTTCAGCACAGATGGTTCAATCAGAGGCTCAGTGAGCCTCTGATTGAGCCACCTGTGCTGAAGCTGGTCTAGCCTGAAAACCTGACCTGTTGGGGGCCGGGGCTTCCGGACTGGAGTTGAGCGCCCCTGTACTACTGTGCCTGATGAATTATCTGTCATTTCACAAGGTTTGACATTTGTAGCGGCCGCACGCTTTAATAGATGTAAGTTTGAAGCTGATCTATTTTGCTTTGAATGTTTGATGAATTTAAAGTCCTTTTCCCTCAGGTGATGCGGGTGCACAGCAGGCGAGCTCCGGGATGTTCAAATGCCAATTTCGCAATTTATAGCCCGACACGTAATCCATCGGTGAGTACGTGTGTTAACTTGGTCGAGAAAGATTTGGATAAAAGGGCTTAAAAAAAACCCCATAAATATACTGTTCCCAATAACATGGCCCTCAAAGAGGTTCAAGGATTGAGACATCGTTCTAGCGATCGTATTGTCAAACCTGTGGGATAAAGGGGGTGGTTTTTATGCAATAGCAAGAATATCAAAGGGAAGCCAATTAGGTGATACGACTTGTTACCAGCCCTGTAATAGAGACCCCACCCTTCAATATCAACAGAACATCCACCAGGTGATTAATACTGTATGGCATTAAATCAGGGATGGCTTGAGACACATATAGCGACTTTTTTGGAATAGTCACATCCTATAGGGTGCTGGACTTGCTCCTAAAGGGGAACAAAACATTAGTTGTCACACCCGCGAGGCCTATTATTGCAGCGACGGATTCCCTACTATCGCCATTGGCACAGTACGTAGACAATTTCCGGCGAAAAGCAGTTCTTACGACCCCCCTTGTATATTAGGGGAACCGCTGACTTTTTGACGACACTAAAAGAATATAACTGTGATCCACAGACTGACATATTGGTCACGATGGATGTTTGGCCAGTTTATACTAACAACCCTCATCAACGCGGGATCGATGCTGTCAGAGACGTAGTTGATAGGGGCCGTACTAATGCGCCCTCAATACATTTTCTAATCATGTTATTGTATAAAAACAACGTCAGATTTCAGATGCAGTTTTTCTTACAAATACAGGCGACTTCGATGGGCAGCAGCTTGGCGCCATCGTATGCCAATATTTATATGACAGCATATGACGAGAAGTATATGATGTCTACCCATAAGCTATTTTTTAATTATATGGATCAGGCGTGCTCATCTCCACTCCTCAAGCCCCCCTAAAAAGGTAAGGTTTTCAGGATATCCCAGCTTCAGCACAGGTGGCTCGACTGAGCCTCTGATCGAGCCACCTGTGTTGAAGCAGGGACTTATTCAGCCTCCTGTGCTGAACCACGGGCTAATTGAGCCACCTGTGCTGAAGCAGGGATATCCTAAAAACCTGACCGGTTGGGAGTCTTGAGGACTGGAGTTGAGCACCCCTGGGTCCCTCATCCTCTCTGACTGCATTTGTTGACTATCCGATTAGATTCACTCTTGCTGGGAGCAAATGCATTATCTCATTCCTTGATGTTGAGGTGTATGTGAAGGAAAATCAAATACACACTACCCTTTTTGGTAAGCAAACAGACTGCAATACTTTGCTTCATGCTAGCTCACACCATCCGCCTCCCTTGTTCTATCCTCTTCCCTTCTGACAGTTTTTAAATGTGGACGGCATCGTATCTGAACAGGAACCGGAACAGCAGGAATTTTCTCATGTGAAGAATCGTTTCCCTGATAAGAGGCCATTCTAAGCAAATGTTGGACCAGTTTCTTACACGTGTGGATAATCCAGTTCAAGCTATTGCCAAGAAAGGAGAGACTTGTATTTATGACAACCTGGTCCTTACTAGAGATGGGCGAACCCGCCAGATCCGTTTTACCCGGATTTTCGCCGATGTTACCCCCAAAATCCGTTTTGCTGTGTAAAATCTGCAATCGTATTTTGGGCGCTTTCAATCCGCGCTGCTTCATCAAAAACCGCTCTTGGATACAACTCTTGCACGGATTTGTAGAATCCAATCCGCGGATTCAGCAATTCTCAAGAATCCGCCACGGGATTGTGGAATCCGTGGATTGGAATCTACAAATCCGTCCACGGGTTGCGGAATCCACGGAGTGGATCTGATTTTGTATTTGGTGGGTGTATTTTGTGCTTTTATTCACCGTGGTGTTGTGTTCGTGGTGGGAGGTATTGCTTGTATTTTCCCCCTGTTGCTTAGCAGCGGCTGCTGGTGGCCTCTGGCTTGGTCTTAGTTGATGTATCGCGGGATGGTTTTGCCGCCACGATCCTAAGGCCTCGGGCATGGTCAGCGCTTATGCGCTGAGCCGCTGCTGCTCGGCAGTGAGCCCCTGCAGCCGCAATGAGAGCGGAGGGCCGGTCATGTGAGCGGTTCGCCCAATGAAGGCGAACCAGCTCCGTGACGTCACAGCCCCCCCCCCCCCCCCGATACGCCCCCGGATGGTGCGCGGTCTAAGGCCAGGGAAAGCACTTGCTTTCCCTCAGCCTCAGCGCGCCTCCGCCCGGCACAATTCACCATGGACGCAGCCTAAGTCTGATTCCCCTGCGCCGCTGAGCGCACTGACCACGCGGTGCTTGGTGAGGTTGCGTCTGGCTATTTAAATTTTGATGTCCCCGCTCACGCAGAGCGCGCGGGCACGGACGCTCACCCACGCTTGGTGCTTGCGTAAACAAAAAAACCTGCCTTTGAACCGTGCTCAGCTTGCCTGCAACGCCACCCCCCGCACTTGCGAAATAGCGCGGACACCCGTCGCTCATGCTTGGAGAGTTGGTGACGTCACAAGCATGAGCGCGGTCAGCGGCACAGGGGTCTCAGCCTTAGTGTCATCACGCGGCTCCTCGGTACCGCTGATTTCTCTAATTAGGTGTGCAGAAATTGTGATGTGTTTGCAATGTTAGACATAAGCCCGGAGAAAGGTCCAAGCATGCGACCGAAACGTTGGTAATATGTCCTGTGTATTTTTGTGCGATTAAATCTTTTTGCGTTAGTCCCCAGCTTGCTCTTGTATTTTGATTGCGTAATCTAATCTGAAACACTAAGATTATTACAAAGTTTGAGTTCAAACTGCGTGTTCAGAATGTCCCGCTGCTGGAACGCCCGAAGACGAGAACGCCGCAGTCTGATTGCACAAGCGATAACGCGCTGATCCAGCGGCTCCCGCTCCTGAACGATACCAATGAGTTTTTCAGCCCTCCTAGTGACCGTCCTTTATCAGGATATATTTTATATAAGCGTATTTGGACCATAATTCTTGCTCTGTCTCAATGACTTTATAACGTGCAAATCTCCTTCGCTGAACCCCATTCTGTAACTATGCACTGGATGAGGTCATCACGCCGTCACCAATTCCAAAGGATATTTATTAGATTATCAAATAATTCTTCCATTTAATAATCTACTGTCACAGACATAATTGCTCACATTTTCATGAAAATTGTGTATTTGTTCTGCAAGATATGATGAAAAATAAAAGGGGTCCCATTTTGTCTGAACAATGTTTGTGTGTGTGTTTGTGTATATATATATACACATACAAACTGTATCTCTAAATCACACATTTTACCACAGCAGGAACACACTTGGTGATTGTGTATATTTTCACATCTCTGTGTAAACTAGCCGCAGTTCCCCTGATGGGAGTTTTTAATTAGAAACAGATTCCTCCTGATAACCTCTAGCTGTGCAAGGTCAGGGGTCAGATGGACAGTAATTAGCAAACTGCTGTGTCTGATAAATGTATGTGTGCAGGAGGGACTATCCCTGCCAGCATCAATCCCCCCCTCCTCCCCCTGCAATAGTCCTTCTTCAGTCCCACCGTCCCACGCAGAGAGAGTAGGATGGATGGCAATAAAAATCCTATTCTATACACCAGGGGCGCGCAAACTTTCTGTGCTGCGCCCCCCCTGCCTGCCTGCCAGCCCCCATGCTCACGCACCCCCTTTACCTAATATCCAGCATCAAATGACGCGTGGGGTCATGTGATGGCACATCACGTGACCCGCGGCGTCATTTGGCACCACGTTGCCATGGCGATGCATCGCCGAAGATAAGGTTGAAGTCTGCGCCCCCCCAGAATAATCTTGCGCCACCCCCACTTTGCGCACCCCTGCTATACATTATAAAAGCAGCTATTATACTTAGGGATATGGTGGGAATGGGAACCAGGTGAATGGAAACAAAGTCTGGCCACTATTTTGGTGCCTTAATAAGCGATTAACAGCAACAAGATTATAAGCTCCTTGGGGCAGGCTCTCCTGCTGCCTAATGGCAGGGCTGGCCAACTCCAGTCCTCAAAGGCTACCAACAGGTCAGGTTCAGGATATCCCTGCTTCAGCACAGGTGGCTCAATCAGTGGTTCAGTCAAAGACTGAGCCTCTGAGCCACCTGTGCTGAAGCAGGGACTGATTGAGCCACCTGTGCAGAAGCAGGGATATCCTGAAAACCTGACCTGTTGGTGGCCTTTGAGGACTGGAGTTGGCCACCCCTACTTTATACTGTATATGTTTGCAGGCACCTTGCATTTATAAGCCACTTATCGAGCACTTATCGGCCAAAATGCCTACAATGATTCTGTAAGCATCGATAAGTGGGCGATAAAAGACTGAATTGCCCCAAAAAATGTCCTTCCAAGGCTTATCGCGGCTGTAGAATGGCCAGTTTCCCCCCAAATCCTCATGCCAGGAAACGTTGGCGTGAAGGTGGTGAGAAGCTGCCTATAAGCGACGAGACGGGACTGGCTTTTTTCCTGCATCGGATTGATGCCGGGGGTCTTCAGAGCTGATATCCATTAATATCAGCACCGGAGGCCCCCGGCATGAATCCCATGCAATAAAAATGCATTTACAGTCAACTTCATTACCTTAGCGGCTAACTACTAAGGCAATGAAAGAGTTACCCTTTGTTTTTTCATGTTTTTTATTGCCCATGACTGCTAATGTATTAAACTGTGCCCGTTTAGGGTACAGATCAATACAGTGATAGCCAATGCATTTTTTGACAAATGCTTGTTTTTTTATTGATTGCTTTATTTTATTTTTCTGTTTATTGTTTGGCTTACATTGTTTGTAATTTGGATGGCTTGTTTTTATGTATTTTTTCCATGGTTTAGCGCAGTGGTTCCCAAACTTTTTCGGTACAAGGCTCCCCAAGGCGATCAGGATTTTTCCGCGGCGCCCAAAGTAAAAACAAAGTTGTATATACATACCTAACAGTTGCAGTGCGCAGTTGGTGTCTCTCTCAGACACACACTCTCTCACACTCTCTCACACACTCTCACACACTCTCACACACTCTCACACACTCTCCCAGACACACACACACACTCTCTTCCAGACACACACACTCTCTCTCACAGACACACACTCTCTCTCACAGACACACTCTCTCACAGACACACACACTCTCACAGAAACACACACTCTCACAGGCACACACACTCTCACAGGCACACACACTCTCACAGGCACACACACTCTCACAGGCACACACACTCTCACAGGCACACACACTCTCACAGACACACACACTCTCACAGACACACACACACACTCTCAGACACACACTCTCAGACACACTCTCTCAGACACACACACAATCTCAGACACACACACTACCAGACACACACCCCACTCTCCCAACACAACACACTCACTCCCAGACCCCACTGGCCGTCACTCTACCCTCCACACCACACTCCCGCGCACACCACCCCGCAACACCACACCACAGGCAGACACACTCCCAAACACCCACGCACTCCCCTACACACCCCCCCTAAAACGCACCCACCCCCCCCTCCCCACACCCCCCCACCCTCACCCAGCATCAAATCCCCCACTCCCCATAAAGAGACACACCCACTCTCCCCTCCCCCCCCACACAAGCACCCTCTCCCCCCCATAAACCCTCTCCCCCCCCCCCCCTCTCCCCTACCCCCGCGGGCAAAGAGCACCCTCCCCTCTTCCCCTTCCGCCCCACCCTCTCCTACCTCCCCCCCCCACTCTCAGGAATTCTCTCCGCCCTACCCACCACATATCCCTCCATACCTGCTCCGCCCCACTCTCCGCCTCCACGCTCCCCCACTCTCCCATCCTCTGTCCCCACCCCTCTCCCTCCCCCCTTCTTTGCCCCCATCCACCCGCCCACGCCCCCAACCCGTCCACTTCTCCCCTCCCCGCCCCTCCCCCCCACCCCTTACCTTCGCCTTCCTGAACCCCCATGACACCCTTCCCTCTCCACAACGCCGATCCCCCGACCCGAAAAACACACCCTCACACCACACACACACCCCACACACCACTGATACACATCAGTGGAGAGCAGTGGAGAGTAGAGGCAGCGTGTTTGAGTGACTTGGGGAGGGGGGGGAGAAAGGCAGAGATCCATGCAGGTGGCTCTCTGCCACACACACACGATACACACAGATACAACACCACACACACACACCGTTTACAACACCCACACACACACACCACACACACACTCCACCACACACACCACACACCCCCCACACACACCACCACACACACACACCCCACACACACACCACACACACGTTTGATAACAGAGGCTTCTGACGGATTATTAATGGGGGGAGGTCAAAGATCTGTGCAGGCGCTCCCTGCACACATCACTGATAACAACACACCACACACACAGATCACACACACACACAACATATACACACACACCACACACACACAAACCACACTATACATCTACACACACACACGAACACATTACACCACAGCGTACACAGCCCCCTAACTCCTATCCCCACCCATCATACCACACACATATAAACACTCCCCTCCCTCTCCCCCCCCCCCCCCCCCCCCCCCCCAACCCGCCGCCTCCCCCCTCTACCCAGGACCCCCCACACACACACACAGTGGAAAGCAGAGGCAGAGACGGATGTGAGTGACTGGTGGGGAGGAAAGGCAGGAGATCCGTCACTGATACACACACACACACACACACAGATACAGATTGATACACACACACACACAGATACAGATACACACACAGATACAGATACACACACAGATACAGATACACACACACAGTGGAGAGCAGAGGCAGAGACGGATGTGAGTGACTTGGGAGGGAAGGAAAGGCAGGAGATCCATCACTGATACACACACACACACAATCACACACACACACAGATACAGATTGATACACACACACACACACACACAACACACACACACACACACACACACACACACAGATACAGATACACACACAGATACAGATACACACACACAGTGGAGAGCAGTGGCAGCGACGGATGTGAGTGACTTGAGGAGGAAAGGCAGGAGATCCGTGCAGGTGGCTCCTTGCCTCCCCCTGCCCCCACCGCCAGGACAGGCAAATGTACAACTCCCCGCCCCTCCCTCTCCCTCTCCCCTCCCTTCCCCCCCTCCCCCCTCCCTCCACCTTCTCCTATCACCCGGGGCAGAAGGGGACGGGACACCGCGCAGCCACCAGCAGACAGACGAGCCAGGAGCGGGAAGGCAGACACACACACACACTCACCGTGTGCGCTGCACAAAGCGGAGGCCCCGCCCCCGGCTTCCTCTCCTGCAGCCAATCCCCTGCGGCCCGGCCGACATTAAGGAGGGATGGTGGGGAGGGATAATCGTGGCGTCCCTCTAGGCAAGCCACAGTGCACCAGGGCGCCGCGGCGCACAGATTGGGAACCACTGGTTTAGCGTTTTTAATTCATTATTTATGTTGTTGGCTACTGGTTTTAATAGAGGTGTTGGCTAGTGGTTTAATTAATTAATTTATTTATTTGTTGGTTAGTGCTTTAAATGATTTAATTGATTGTCTAGTGCTTGTATTTATTTAATTGGTTGGCTAATGGTTTTATTTCTTGAATTGTTGTGTTTTGGTGCTTGTGTATATGTTTGAATATTGTGTATTTTTAAGTCCTGAGGCTTTTTTTATTAGGGTGACCCTTGACTGCTATAGTGGCTTATCATGCCCCTTTTATATGTGTATGATGTACCACTATGCCAATCAATGGGTAAAGGGTAGGTATAGCGGGCCCGGGGAGGGTGGTTAGGCCTCCAGGGTGGGTAGCAGGGGAGGGCGGTTTAACCCCTTAATTACTATAGCAGTTATTAACCGCTAAGTTGATTAAGGGGTTTGGGGCCATTAGATTGTATTTTTTTTTATATATTCTTGCTGCCATTGGACGACATGGCCTTGCAGTATTCTTACGAGGACACCCTTCATGATGGCAGGGGTAAGTAGAAAGGTTTATTTAATTTATTTATGCTGTCTGGCTAATGTTTGATTTAATAATGGGCAAATGAGGTATTATCCATATCTGGATAATAGTTATTTTGCCCATTACCGTACTGTATGTGTTGGGAGTTGGGGGGAGGTGTATTTATTGCAATGTATTTCAAATTTAATTTTTTGATACAGGAGTGGTACCGCAGGCCAGTGGGGACCCACGAGAACCACCCGAGGGACCCCAGACACCCACGGGAAGCACCTGAGGGCCCATAGACACCCATGGGGACCACCCGACGGCCCACAGACACTCGCAGAGACCAGCCGAGGACCCCTGCCGGCCTCTGGTATCAATCCTGTGTATAAAAAAATAAAATCTGGTTTTATTTGGGGGCACAGGGTGTGGTTGGAGTGTGTATTGGTGTTTAGTACGTATTGTAATGTTTATTGTGGGCAGAGGGGTTGAGTGAAGGGCCAAGTACCCACTTCACTCACCCCCTCTGCCCTCAATAAAGCTGCTATTGTGCCTTAACCCCTTCATTGCCTTAGCGGCTATCCGCTAAGGTAATGAAGCTGCATTAATGTAATTTTTATTATTAGGGTGCAGGAGCAGGGGGTCTCCTGGGCTGAACTGCATTGGTTTCAGCCTCGGGGACTGCCTGCTTCCCGAGATACAGGCCCCGTTATGGGGTGCCGGTATCTCCTATGCATGTAAATGTCCCGTGTCTCACGTGACCGTGGGAATCAAATGCATAGGAGATTCCAGCACCCCTTAATGGGGCCTGTATCTCGGGAAGCAAGGGGTCCCCGGACCTCAAATCAACGCGGTTCAGCTCCGGAGACCCCTTGCTCATCTACACTAGTATTACATATTTATATTAAAAAACATTCATTTCGGGTGAGATTTGCGCAGGGAGAGGCGGCTCTCTCTGAGCAGCTCACTCTGCAGCTGAAAGAAATCCCCAGTTGAGGCCTTTTCAGGGAGGCGATCTTCACATCGCCGGCTACTCTCCCGCTTTGGGAATTTTGCTATCACAGGTAATCGAGGATTTCTGATACCCGTGATAGCAACGCTCAAAAAAATTGCGATTTAAATGGCCTGGCGATTTTTTTTTATGAAGGCTTATAGCATAGGCCCCAATGTGTTTGTCCAGGAGCCATAAATCACGAGAAAATGCTTTCCTGCACGATTTAACAACTCATCGAGGCTTTCTGAATAGCTACCTAGTAACATTTTGTGTTAGCTGCTCAAAATCCTCGATGAGATGGTTATCGAAGCTACTAGAATAGGCCCTATAGAGAGAGGCGACTTTGTATGAACAAAGATACATTCGCAAAAAATTCGAATTTGCGAAGAAATGGCAATTTTGGGGTGAATTTGAGAGATATCGGGTTAAATGAGTTACTGCTCATCTTCTTTCTGATACAGGATACAGTTAAAGTGACCACCTTTCCCAATTATGTATGGTGCCTACAGCACTTGCAGTTTTCCGTCGGCCCCGGTAGTGTAAGGGGGTTGGAGGGTGGTGCGTTGTTACCCACTTCTCACTATATTGAATGTGGAGGATGGACAGCTCATTGGAAATACTGTATGAAGCTTTCTTTGCATTGCTCTGGAACATTTTTGCCTCATTTACTCAAATCCAACTTTAGTCCAAATAGAAAAGGTGTTGCCTGGTACTAAAATACTCATTTATTTTACACTGTCGACAACCGGGCAGACCGGGCCAATTCAATGAAACAGCGAGTGCAAATCCATGTATGAAGAGAAGCGAGCGGCACTCCAGAGAAGTAATGAAAAATGACAACGTTTATTAAAGGCAATCAACGTTTCGGTCAGTTACCAAGACGTCTGCACTGCCGCTCTCTTCATACTGTACATAGGAGATCTGTACTTGCTACTATTCACGCCGACTGGCGTTGTGCATTCACCCGAGGCATTTTTTGCAAGACAGTGTCAGGAGAGCATCCCGTATCTTCCCTCATCTAATTCAATGTAGCCATACTTATTTACATACATACATAGTAGATGAAGCAGCAGTCCCGCCTAAACTCACTATTGAGCCGGTGATCAAGGCACTGAACCGCGCTATTTTTACCTCCGGGGACCCCGCCGAGATCCTTACTGGTTCAGTTTCCGGTGTTCCCTCGTGGACATTTAAGCGGCTGCCCAATAGGAAGCCGTAGCGTCACGCGCCCCACGATGATGTTGCAGCTTACTATGGGCCCGACACAGACCAGCGAGATTTGGCAGCCATTTTGATTGCCCTGAAGAGGAGAAATACCTAAATGAACAACTGGGAGTGCTCATTTGCCTATTATTACCCAGAATCCCTTGCTGCAGTGGAAGCATTGTATGCTAAGAGATAAGGGTGAAAGGCAGGGTTGCAGACCTGTCTGAGATGTGAATGATAATTTGTATTTGCTGTACACACCGTACGTACGGGGGAGGGTTTTTTGTCACTTTTTTTCACCATAACTTTCTTTGTGTCTAAATGAAGAGCAAATGCTGAAGCAATTTGTTGCCTTGTTGATTTGGGTCTTATACTCTAGCTCCCCCTGCTGGTAACCAAATACATAGTTATCACCTAACGTGAAAAGAACTGTTACAGTAACAGTTTTAACCGGACTGCCCTGTATCTGGACACTCTGTCCAGTAAAAAATGAAGGGTAATACAGGACTTGTATGTGCCCGGTATTACCTCTCTGAATATAGTGACATGATCGTCTTGGGGGGCTGCGAAATTACCCTGAGCAGGGAGAGAGCTGGGTTGTTGCTGGGGGGGGGGGGGGGGGGGGGGGGGGGGGGGGCTGGGCAGCTCCTCAATCCTAATAATGCAAGCCTGGTGGTGGGTCCAAGGAGAGGAGGAAACAGCATGGGGGAGGAGAGAGAGAGAGAGTCCCCCCGAGACTGAAGAACGCTAGATTGCCGGGGATGCCTGAGAGAGATGACGAAGATGCGTGAGATGGATGAGAGAAAGCGAGAGAGTGTGAAGACGAAGAGATTTGAGGAAGAGGGAGTTGGGATGAAACGCAGCGGACGAGAGAAGGAGAACTCATTGGACGGTTCATTTTTGCCCGGGGAATATGCCCGACACGTTACCGAGAGGAGGGAGGAGAGACTGTTATGAGAGAGGCCGAGGGAGGTAGGAGAGAGTCGAGGAGAGCACGACAGAGAAGAGCGATCGAGGAGAGGAGAGAGAGAGAGAGAGAGAGAGAGAGAGGCGCACAGACACAGTGTGTGTGTGTCTACATATGTATGTGTGTAAACTTTTTACTTTCAGTTACTTATGAAATTAGAGGGTCGCCTTATATTCAGGGGCACCCTATAATCGGGCACACATGGTATGTGTAGATGTGGGAGTGTGCATGTGTTAATCTGGAAGGATTACACCTGAGGTACCTGGCTGGGAGATATTGTAACAGCTATGCACAGTGTACTTAAATGAGTCATCTCTCCCACTTCCTAAAAGAATTTCCATACCAGCTATATATCATTGATAAGCCTACGGCACCTAGTGACTGGACTGGTGTACTGGTGTCAAACCCAACAGAACTAGAACCCACAACCACTGCATTTGTGGGCCACAGCTCAGCAGCGTGAGCTTACCCAGCTGATGGCTGGCAGTGCAGGTGCTCTTCTAACAGCAAACCTCCAAGGGATATCTATTTTGTTGATTGTAACCTTGAAAGGACCCCGAGCACAAAGTAATAATAATATGTACTGAGGGCTGTGAGTTACTGAGGCGAGGTGAGATTCCGACACACGTGTACAAAACAAGGTGACGCGCAGCAGATAAAGCAGAGGCAGAGAGAAAGTGAGCTGGTGTTCAGACATAGGGCACCTTCGCTGCTGGAAGACATTACAGCCTGCTCAAATAAATGGACTGTAATGTGTCTTCCCGCGTCAGGAGGTTAGACACGCTTCTCTATGCCAGAGGAGGGTAAAGTGCTTCGTACAGGTGTGAACACTCACCCGGGACAAGCGTCCTGGACTCTCCCCATTGGCAGGCCTCTTCCTCTCTCTCTGTCCCACACAGGCCTCTCTGACATCGGCGCGCCGGAAGTAAGCCTGGTCTAGCTTCCGGCACGCGACCCCATGAGTGGGAGGCCCGGCACGCGCTGTAGTCAGAGGGTCCGGCGTGGGACAGAGAGAGGGGAAGAGGCCTGCCGGTGGGGAGAGCCGTGGCCTGGCAGCAACTGCTCTGTCTGGCAGCCACCCCCCTCATGGCAGTCACTCTCGGCAGTCACCCTTCCTGGCAGTCACCCTCTCCAGCAGTCACTCTCGGCAGTCAACCTCCCCGGCCATCACCCTTCCCAGCAGTCACCCTCCACGGCAGTCACCCCCACTCATGGCAGCCCCCTCCTCGGCAGTCACTCTTGGCAGTCACCCTCCCAGGCCATCACCCTTCCTGGCAGTCACCCCCCCCCCCAGCAGTCACCCCCCTGCATTGCCCCCCCTCCCCTGACCCCGTATTTTTTAAAATATGTATTGTTTGTTTTTTAATACCGTATTTCCTTGATTGTAAGACGCCATAGATTTGACCCTTACAATCGAGGAAAATTACTTTTTTACTTACCATGTTGCAAGGAGAGGTCCAATGTCAGCGGAGGATGAAGCGGGCGGTGGCAGGAGAGGTCCTACGTCTGCAGATGGTTGAAGACGGATAGCGGGCAGGATTGCGACGGCAGGACCGGTGTCTGACTTCCGGTTACAGTGTGCATCTCCCAAGCCGTTCCCCTATGCCGCTCTGCTCCTGCTCAGCTCTCCTGCTATTATGATCTCCTGCCGCCGCACCCCACCGCCCTTCCACTGTCTTCTTATCTTCATTCACCCACCGCATGTTCATATTCGACCAACTGCAGACATGGGACCTCTCCTGCAGCCACCGCCCGCTTTGTGCTCCGCTGACATGGGACCTCTCCTGCAGCCACCGCCCGCTTCGTGCTCCGCTGACATGGGACCTCTCCTGCAGCCACCGCCCGCTTCGTGCTCCGCTGACATGGGACCTCTCCTGAGACGTGGTAAGTGAAAAGAGGGGGTTAGTACTGTAGACACTATTTGTTTTTTTTCATTTTTTTAATACAGCGATTCTAAGACGCACCCCAATTTCAGACATGTGAAAATCTGAAAAAGGTGCATCTTAGAATCGAGGAAATAGGGTATGTACTTTTTTTAAAATATGTACTGGGCTTTGTTTTTAGATGCATTTGGTTTTTTTGGGGGGGGGGTAATGAGTATTGGGGGCCTTTTTTTTATATGTATTTGTTTTTTATATATGAATGGGGGTTATATGTATTGGAAAGGTATTTTTTTGTATATATTTGGGGGGTGGGGATTTTTAAAAAAAATGTGTTTGGGGGTGGGTAGTTTTTTGCATTGGGGGTAGGTTTTTTTTGGTATATTTTGTGCTGGGAATTGTGTGAGGGAGGGGGGAGAGAATGAGTCTGAGGAGGGGGATTGAGTGGGGTAATGGATGGAGGGGGGGGAGTGAGAGGAGAGAGGGGCGAGTGAGGAAAAGAGGGAGTAAGAGTGAGACACAGGCGTGAGAAATACATGTGAGCCGGGAGGGGGGGATTGAGTGAGTGGGGTAATTAATGGGGAGAGTTAGTAGTGAGACGGAGGAGAGAGCCATTCATGGGAAGAGGGAGGGAAATAGAGGGGGCTGGCGAGGTGTGAAATAGGGCTCGGGGGGGGGGGGGGGGGGCAGTCCGAATTGCAGTCCTGGGCACTGGGAAATCTGTCTGCGGCCCTGGATGTCATCAGTGATGTCATTTGTGAAACAAATATATATAGTGATGTCATATAGTGATGTCATTAGAGATTGTGAATTGTATCCAGCTGTAGACAAAACCCTGCTCCTTGATCTCAGGAACCATCATGCATATCTTAAGAGGTATCCAAGTGCATATCGAGCAGACAAACCTTGTCTTTCCAACGTATATAAGTAGATCATAACTAGATCATTGGTTGCATCCCATACGACTGCAATACGGTATCTTTTTTTTTATATACATATAAAGAATGCTTCAGCCTGGAAGGGGGTGGACCTTAGAATAACAATCTAAAAGTCTCAATAACTAGCAGTGTAAGGGTCAGTGCTACATTTGCACATGTTCCCATTGCTAAGGCTTCACACTAGATGAAGCCAAGCTCTGTTTTGATATAATTATCCAGTGCTGTGGGGGAGAGGTTGAGAGTAACTCCCTCTACTCTGCCAAATCTGCGTGTGTATCCATGTGTGTACCATGGTGTCTGTGTGTATCAGTGTAGAGTTGTGTGTTAGCGTGCGAATGAGAATGTGTAGGTAGGGGTTTTGTGTAACTATCACAATTACTGACATGGACAAGCAACTAAAGGAAGAATTAAGAGGAAAGCCCAGCCTAAGGTTTCATCATGAAGAGGGGTCTAAGAACTATTATAGGGGGGAAAAGTAGAATTGTACTTGTTTCAGATAAATGAGACGAAGCCTCACCAGTATGGTGACAATTATGAATAATGGGGGATGTGCAGTGAGTTTGGGGGGGTCTGTGTCTTGTGATGAAACTAATACATCAAGCTCACACACTTCAGGCTCCTTAATCCTCAGCTCTCTGCTGTTCTTGAGTTGACCCTGTGTGTATATGGTAATATTGTTCTGTGTATGCTGCATACATAGTGCGTATAAAGTAGGTGAAGGCTGGCTGAGTCTGACTCATATAGATTACCAATACTGTGCATTCATCCCCAGCAGGAATACAATATCACAGCCCTCAATGTCTCCTCGCAGTTAGAGCTGTTTATTAATCACTTATTATGCTGACAAAGACTCAAAAGCAGCTCCTGACAGCCTCTATGGTTGGGACGGGAGGGGGGGAGCAACTATTTATTTCGAGTAATTTTATTTCAGAGTGTGTATATATATATATATATATATATATATATATATATATATATATATATATATATAATTTTTTTTTTAGAAAAATGCTTAGCATCCATGTTTAAAATTGTATGTTATGAACACGTTTATGAGTGAATCGAACTTTCAAATATAACATTTTGGTCAATGACCTTCACATGTCTCTGAATTGTATCATTGTACCATGACTGCTCATATGAGCAGTGTGTGCGGTTACAGGCCTCTCTGGCAGTGAAGGGGTTACATGGAGCACTCCTTGTATATGGTGCAGAATATTGCTCCTTGAGTTGTGTGTGTGTGTGTGCATATGGAGAGAAAGGTTGTGCTGGGCTGTGTGTGTGTGTGTGTGTGTTGGAGTGGCATGTAGGGAATGGATTGCGTGTATATAGGGGGAGCCTGTCACAGGATATTGGTATGAAGATGATGGGTCATTTTAACTAAATGCTGAAGAGTGACTCCCCCAGCACAAGGGAAAGGGAGGATGAGGGGCAGATTGGAAGAGACAGCTCAAAGTGAAAGTGTGAGAGAGAGGAGAGAGGGGAGAGAGAGGAGAGAGGAGTGAGATATAACTAGTGAGAAAGCACGAGAAGGAAGAAAAGGCAGATTGAGAGAGACAGCCAGTGAGTATTAAATCCCCTAAGAGTTGGGTAGACATATAGGGAATAGAGAGTAGGAATAGAGAGAGAGAGAGAAGGGAAAGAGAGGGAGAGAGAAGGGAAAGAGAGAGAGAGAAGGGAAAGAGAGAGAGAGAGAGAGAAGGGAAAGAGAGAGAGAGAGAAGGGAAAGAGAGAGAGAGTAGGAATAGAGAGAGTAGGAATAGAGAGAGTAGGAATAGAGAGAGTAGGAATAGAGAGAGTAGGAATAGAGAGAGTAGGAATAGAGAGAGAGAAAGTAGGAATAGAGAGAGAGAAAGTAGGAATAGAGAGAGAGAGAGAGAGAGAGAGAGTAGGAATAGAGAGAGAGAGAGAAAGAGTAGGAATAGAGAGAGAGAAAAGTGTAATTAACAAACGAGAAACAAATTAAATGAAGAGAGTGGCTGCAGTAAAGATAAAGATGAAGAGAAACTTTTAGACAGAGCGAGAGAACCATTGGAAGTGACAAAGATATCTATTGGAGTGTAGGAGACCAGGAAGAAAGGAGAAGTTTTCCCCGCACTTCTCTCCTCGCTGAACTCAGGTAAGCAAACCCTATCTCTGCCTGATACCCCATCTCCTCTCTGTCTGTTTAATAATGTGCCCCGTTGTAATGTACAGTTACCACCCTCTGCAAACTGCAGGGATCCTGGGGGGGGCAATGTCCAGGTCTGCTGGGTGACAGGGTCACCACGGGGACACGCTGCAGAGAAGGCAAGGGGTTCATTTGTCCAGCAATGAAAGGGTTCCAAACACAGTGTAGAGCAATGCAAAGGCCATAAAGCAGGAGTGGGGCAACTCCAGTCCTCAAGGGCATCCACCAGGTCAGGTTTTCAGAATATCCCTGCTTCAGCACAGGTGGCTCAATCAGTGGCTCAGATTGAGCCACCTGTGCTTAAGCAGGAATATCCTGACCTGTTGGTGGCCCTTGAGGACTGGACTTGCCCGACCCCTGCCCTAAAGGCATCTGTGACGCATTCCCTGCCAGAAGACATGGCATGCGTTGCTGGCCCTTCTTGCAGTGAAGGGGTAGCTTCAAAGGGGCCAGGGCAGTTAGTAATGTGTCACTGTGACCCAGCGTCAGAATATCAGCATGATATGATGTCCTCATCCCTCCCGGCCTCCGTGCCTAGGAAAGAAATAATGGCGGCTCTCCAGCAGGTGAGCGGTTAATTGTGTGGTGGGAGCTACTCTCTAAATATAGATTGATAGTCTGCAGGCTGTGGTGTGATGCTCTGCAGATAGCTTCACCAGAGGGGTAGTCGGCAAACCCAACACCCTGATCTTGCAAGAAGGTCACAGGTCTGCCGGTAACACAACTCCAGCAGTGAGTGTGTGCTAATCCATTGTTTTTCAGGTGCGTCCTACCGTCCTGTTACTGATCGGCGTCTCGCTGCGGGAGATGGAGTTTGTGACAGTCTTGCTTTGCTGCTCTTTCTGGATCTCCGGGAAGGGTACGTGATGGGGTTAAGGAATATGGGGTCATGTATTTGGTATATACAGGTTGGTATATATCTAGCTGAAAGTATCCGGCATCGCTCGGGAATTCTAACAAACCAAACATACTGAGATTTATACATGGATAATTACATGTTTCAGTTTCTTAATAAATAACAATGTATGCATTTTTATTGTAGTGCCACAGGGTAAACTATATTTTGGGTTTTCCATCAGGAACATTCAACATAAAGTTGGCCAATGTGCAAAACATGGGTTTCCTAAATTCGGGCCAGCTACTTACAACCCTGACGCATTTGGTTCAAATGAGTGCAGTCTTGAAAGGTTCAGTCCGCCATCTTGATTCAAAATGGCGTCCAATTGTATCCAAACACAGACAAGAAACCTGCTCCTTGATCTCAGGAACCATCATGCAAAATGTGCTTACGATATCTTAAGAGGTGTCCAAATGCAGAGCAAACAGACTAACAACATATATAAGTAGATACATGATGGGTTGTGTGTTGGCCGCAGACTGGTGGGGCAAAGACGGGGTATGTTACACAGAGCACATACAGCATATTATTTGACTTTGTGTTGCTGTCAATGTTGGCAAAACACAAAACCAAATCAAGAAACAATAACATGCTAATGCAAAATAGTGTTGTATATAAGTGTACAATATCTTCTCACATGAGGAATGAGGAGTCCTGGATAGAATGCACGCTGATAAAATCCAACCCAGGACAGAAATAGAACAGAAATAATTAGTTAATGATAACGAGGATCCTTTCGTTGTGCATTTGCTTTCAGTATTTGCCAGTGAAAGCCAGAACCAAACGCAGTGCATCTGCTTAACTGTTTAATTACTTAATAGTGTCTGACATCTGGATTGTATATATCAACTGTCCCAGCTAATTGGAAATTGATTTTGTGCCTCTTTTCCCATCTTTGGGTCGTTGGGCTCATTCTCAGTTCTTTAAAAAAATAAAAATAATACTCATCTACCATTCTTTCTTTTGTGTCTATGAGTTTTATTTAATAATGTAATTGACTGTTCATTCTACGGTTATTTGTATAGCAGCATACAGTAACATGCTCACGTCTATGCATTTGTAAGCCAGATTCAAATGAAATTGGGGGAAATTAAGACCCAAATGATATTAAAAAGGGACATCAGTAAATGAGATTACTGTAATGGGTAAATCTATCACGTCGCAAACACTGGGACAGAGACACGCTATCTTACAATGAGTCTGCCAGGGAAGTATGTCCAGTCTATGTATAATGTTCCTGTGTGTGTATGTATCGTATGCATGTAGGTATGTGTGTGTGTGTGTGTGTATGTGTATGTATGTACAATGTTAATAAATAATTTATTAACGTATTTATTTATTTAAAAAGTATTTATAACACATACACATACACACACATGCACACACATGCACACACGCATATACACACACGCATATACACACACATGCACACACATGCACACACGCATATACACACACATGCACACACATACACACACATATACACACATGCAGTATACACACACACACACTACCTTTCAAGCCTGTCACACGGATTCTATATGCACAAAAAGTGTGCGTCACGTGCACACGCGTTCGCACAGGCGCACACACTATAGAACGGCCCTTATACCACCTGGAGTAGGCTGCAGAGGAACTAGTGGCTACAGGGTAATTTAACTCCTCTCTTACAGTTGTAACGGTTTTTCTGGACCCACCCAATCTCACATTGGCCCCTGTGGTCTAACTGGTCCCCATTACATGTCTGTATGTTGTGGTGCACCTGCTGGCGTACAGGACTCCTGAGTCTCCCGCTTGGTTGGTATGGGGATATCAGCATGACAGGCATCTGAGGTAGTGTGCTTAGAGTCCTACCTATATCCAGTGCAGCGCCTCCACCTCATCAGGATCTCTGCGTCCGCAGGAAGATGTAACTGATGAGGACCTCCTCTGTGGTGCCTCCTCCTGTGCAAGAACTTCACTCCCACACAGCAAGGGTTTGGTGAACTTGGGCATCTTTAATGTCATCATAGCAGACTGCCCCTCGCAGCGGTCGTACTCAGCCGCTCATTGTAGTACAATGCATCCCTTTAGAAAGTTCTTCTCTCTCAATTGAGTGGGGTCCCCTCTCCCCTCAGGGAGATCACCACCTGTGTCAGGTCTCTGATCACAGTGCAGATCCTATAGACTATGTCTGACAGCCTTGCTTGCTGCAGACCTCCAGAACTGAATCATAACTCTTGAACTTGAACCATACAGATTAACACACTATAGAATCTCTGGATTAACACACTAACTTTGGGCAGTGCTGTGTCTTATATAACTTAGGGAATAGCCACACCTCTTGTGTCACTAACAGTGGACACAGAGTATGTTACCACTCCCCTGGTGTACATATGACACCTCACCAGGGTGTGAGGGCAAACCTCCATGATTGATGCTGGCAATCCTGCATACCTACCAGGTTTACTGCCAGCATGAGAGAGAACTGTATACCAGTTTTATACATGGCTACACAGTGAAAGTGTTAAACAGCAGCATTGTCTTCAAAATCCTTTAGGTGTTAAAACATAATAATCATATAAGTAGTTTTAGATAATACATACTGCATTTTTTGTATTTATTTTTTCCACTTTTGATGCCCTGTTAAATTACTTTTAGTGGATTAATCTTCCTTGGGGTTGTATAGCAACGATGCAGGAAGCCAGAGCACTTCCTGTTTTGAAATAGGCGGCCATATTGGGTGCCCTGGGAAGCAGGGTGGGTCAAGGGAGAATGGGCCAACCGGCTGCTTAGATAATGACATTGCCTTGAAGTTAAGCAACTGCTGCAACCTGTTAAAACAAAACAAAAAATGGCGAGAGCCAGTGCCCCTGGGAAGAGCCCTCCTTTTATACAGCGCTGAATCGTGCTCCTCTCCCTCGTGCACTGGGCAGGTGAATGTACTAAGGCAGGAGTAGCCAACTCTAGCCCTCAAGAGCCACCAACAGGTCAGTCTTCAGGATATCCCTGCTTCAGCACCGCCTGTGCTGAAGCAAGGATATCCTGAAAACCTTGACCTGTTGGTGGCCCTTATGGACTGGAGTTGGCCACCCCTGTATTACAATCTACAATGAATCTGCCTCTTCCATACGGCTACTGGGACTTTGAGCTATTATTCTTACATGCCACTGAGACATACGGCCTGTTACAAATTCTGTGCAGTAAATAAAAGTACCACGTGTGGGCACATTCACACGTCTCAGACAGGTCCACAACCTGCCTTTCCCCATTATCTCCCAGCATACAGTGCTCCCACTGCAGCCAGGGATTCTGGGTAATGTGAATCAGCAGTCAGCGTGTCACTTTTTGCTTCTAATCCATTTATACATGAAGCCTTATAAGCCACGACCTGGGTTAAAGAAGTGCGTGGTCAGCCCTGCGAAAGTCAATGGAAGATGATCTCCTTGATTTTCCTGCCAAATCCCCCCCACTAGAAGCTGTCACACGTTAGTTTGATTTACTATTCTGTTTCCTAGTGTAAGCGTGTTTTTTTATATAGAAGATATTGCGTTGCAAGACCCTGGCGATGCTTTATTTCATTCAGTGCTATGTCAGACTTCTAGAATGATAACAATGAAAATAATTAATAAATAATAATAATAATTATTAATAATAATAATAATAATAATATAATGGCAGTTTCCTGTTGCACATGCCTAGCGTGTGGACTTCTGTCCTGTATGTTGTAGGTAGCAGTGCTATCATTTTCCCTGCCCTGCCTTTCCCTGGTGTGTTATTGTCATGTTCTGCTCCCCTCAGGTGTCGGTGGTACACAGCAGGCGTTCCGGGTGCAGCCGGACAATGTCACCACAGTGCAGGGGTCCACATCTGTGCTGCTCTGTGAGGTGGAGCGCGCATCGGGTATGGTGCAGTGGGTAAAGGATGGACTCTTGCTGGGACCCGACAGAAACATACCGGGGTTCCCTCGTTACACTATGACTGGGGACCAGCAGAAAGGTGAGGGCTAGCACTGGAAGAGCTGGATCCCACGTGAAATAAATGAGATTTCCTTCTTTGATTCATTTGGTGTTATTGCACCAGTTTGCCAGCTCAGACTTGGATAAATACCACCTTAAGCTCCATTGACATGCAGTGTCCTGCTGTCTTTGTGCACCCTCTAGTGGTGAGATGGGTGGAACTGCAGCTCATATATTGCTCCCTTTACCCATAAATATCACTGATGCCAAAGTTTTAATAATCAACTCAGCAAATAAAAATGCCATACAAATGAGCACACACAGTCACCTTTTGTGTCTAATCCATTTTAGCACGGGGCCCTGTAATTGTATCCCTGCCGTATTACACAGCTTTTCAGCAACGCCTGGGTTACAGATGTGCATGGCCAGTAAATCCTACCCACAGACAGCTGTATCGACCTCTTGGGTCTCTTCAGCGAGGCTGGCTATACTGGCTTTACATCCATACTTCTCCTACGCACAGAATGGAGTGATGTTAGGACGCCGGTTTTCAGAAGGAATGGAGGCAGATAGCACCAGTCACTGGCAACCCTAAAATGACACTCTATATCTTGCACATATTGTTCTCCAAACATATCAATATAATAATGATAATAATAAATAAAACATTGTGGTTCTCCGCACCAATGAGTAATATGAGGTCTGATCTCACAAGGGATGTCAGACAGCGAACGTTGCAGCATTTTTGACCAAGCTGTTGCCTGTCGTTGTGAAGGTTATACAATGTTGTGCTCTGCTGTCCCTGCGCTTCAGCTGGCTGTGTGTGCACTGCAGGCCCTCGCAGGATGTATACTGATGTATAATTGCTCTCCCGGTTACTGACCCGCAGGAGAGCACAACTTTCGCATTGAGCGCAGTGAGCTGATGGACGACGCAGCGTATCATTGCCAGGTCGGGAGGTCAGAGAGCAGCCAGGGGATCGTGTCCCGGACAGCCCTGCTGACCATCCTGAGTGAGTAACTTGCAGACACCTCTCTTTGGACCCGACACAATGTGCTTTTAAGGAATGCTCACCTTGTTAGTAAACCTCTCAGTCCCATTTCAACAACTTGGGGTTAACATTTCGCTAATAAGGCAGTAACAGTTTTAAAGAAGCAATCCAAGCGCTTTTTGTGCGTAACCTTATTTGTTTACACAGCATTGAAGCAGGGGGTCTCCAGAGCTGTATCTCATTAATTTCAGCTCTGGGGACCCCATGCTTCCAGAGATACTTATCTCTGTAGGGGGTGCCGGCAGCCGCTCCACTCGGCTATCACGGATCACATTATGGCGGCATTTCAAAGCTTCTGCACCCTGCAGGCCAATAGGAAGCCGTGATGTCATCGGGTTTGGCTTCCTATTGGCCCACGTGATGCGGGGGCTTTAAACTTTAAATCCCAGCTAGCTCAGCTGAAGCAGCTACCGGCACCCCCTACAGAGGTAAGAATCTCTGGATGCAGGGGATCCCCCGAGCTGAAATTAACGGGGTTCAGCTCCGGACACCCCCTGCTTTAATCCTGTGTAAAATAAAAAAGGTTAATAAGAAATGCGCTTGGGTTGCTCCTTTAAAGCCCAATGAATGACTCTATGCTTTGAATGTCGGCGTGTATATTTCTCCCTTTACATCTGTATGATTTTATGCACCTGTTTGTGTGTGTTTATTCTCAGTGTACACCTCTCTTAAAGGGTTACTAGCCGATTAGTGTATGTTGGGCCCCACTCTGTGTTACCCTAGGGATTCTGACATCACAGGAGAGTATTGAGGATAGGGAGAAGGTTCTAGGGAGTAGGTTCCTGGAGGATATGAGGAGAGGATTGTCTCTAACCGCAGAACCGCAGTAATATCCATCTCAGTGTGCCTGGAAGTGGCAGTTCCAGAACAGGCTAAAGGTACCGTTGTCAGTTGCAAGGGACAGCCAGGATTCCCGTAATGGGCCTAGTGTAAACCCCGGGGTAATACAGATCATTATTCCAAAGCAGCAATGGGGGGGGTCGGTTCCAACACCAGTAGAACAAGTCAATACATCTCCATTTGAGTGTTAAGAGCAGGTACTTATGGAAGCACAGTATTCATGTATAACTACTAGAAAAATGGCATAACGTTGTCACATGGCTGTGGAATGTCCCCTGTGCCTGGGGACATGAATAAAAGACTGATGTTATACTATAAAAGTTTCATTATTTCCATCCTTGCTGCCTCACCGCCCAGCCGTCTGAATCCAGCACCCTGAGTCCAGGTAACCCATGCAGAGTAGCCAAACACTGTACAACGATGTAATCTCCCTATAAGCCGGACAGCGAGGGTTACATCAGTATATATCTTCATCTGCGTATACACCACTGTGTCCACATCCATCCCTTTAGCACCCTACATGTTCCCATGTGCCCATTGCATGTCTGTTTTGTGTCCATGCGTCTGCTCGTCTGTCTATTCTCTATGTGTTTCTGATGCCAGTTTGAGTCCTGCTGTATTTCTGTGCCTATATGCCCATGCCTCGCTTCTTCCATCTGTATAACCAAGTGTCCTTGTCTTTGGTGATCACATGTGTAGTCTGTTAGTTGTGTATATCCCGTGTTTATTCCTCTCTCACTTTCTCCAAGGCTTCACCCCACCCGCCCCTCTCTCCCCCTCCTCCTCTAGTTCCCCCCCAGGCTCCCACTTTCCAGGAGCACGCTGCAGGCATGTCAGTGACTTGGGTTTTTGAACTGGAATATACAGTGACCTGCAGCGCCAATGATGCCAAGCCAGCCGCTGCCATGACCATTACCAAGAGTAAGTATGGGGCACTGAGAATCAGCCGGGCTAATAGCTCACTGGATGAGGGGGATTTATTTCCTGGAAGTTAGGAAGTAGAATCAGCGGTGTAGTTATAGCCCGGGGGTCCGCCCTCTAGGGTGGCCCACTCTCTAAGGTAACCATATTTGTCGGCGAAACGGCGATCGCGCATGCATGGTCGGCAAGTGCAGATTGCGCATGCGCACGAGCAGCCAGTAAGTGCCGATCACGCATGCGCATGAGCAGCCAGCAGAATTTTGCCTGGGGGCCCGCGCATGTCCAGCTATGCCACTGAGTAGAAGGATTGTGTCAGGCTGGACAGGAAGTGTCGGGTTGGGAGATCTCCCTCATGGTGGGGGTGATAGAAACGTTGCCTTATTGCATGTGATCCAGATGTTACTGTTTCCTGCCCAGGTGGGGTGGAGGTTCCTGGAGGTTCAACAACCAGCAGTGGATCCAGAGACAAGCTGCAGAACACTGAGACCACTGTAAGGTGAGAAAGAGCGTGGCCAGGAGGAGGAAACACTTGTGTTTGAAACCACCACTGTTTCCACTTTCTGAGTGTCATCTCTTCTCATAGGGTCATCCCTCAGAGCTCTGATAATGGCAACCTCCTGACATGTTCTGTCCTAAATCCGGCTCTTCTGACTCCACTTGCCGTGAGCTTCACCATGAATGTGCTGTGTGAGAAACCAGAATACACTACCCATAAGTACACTCGCAATGCACTGTACCTACAATCACAGTATCTGTATATACAATCACAGTGCACTATTTGTATATATATATATATATATATATATATACAAGCACAATGCACTATCTGTATATACAATCACAGTGCACTCTCTGTATGTATATATATATATATATATATATATATATAATACTGTATATACAATCACAGTGCACTATTTGTATATACCGTATATATATATATATATATATATATATATATATACACAGTCACAATGCACTATCTGTATATACAGTCACAATGCACTATCTGTATATACAATCACAGTGCACTATCTGTATATGCAATCACAGTACATTATTTGCACATAGTGCACTGGGAGCCTTTACTAATTCTCCTGGCTGTAAAACGCGGGGGAAATAACAGCACTACGTTGATGAAAGAACAATGCACACAGCGCTCAATGTTGTGCACAGCTCTCCATCCCTCAACACTACGCAGGACTACCTCTATGTGCCACACAGTCACACTCTATACAGGTGCACTTCCCAATACGCAATCTTCCTGAGCAGTTTCACAGCATATTGCATAGGGGGCTATAATTGTTCCTTATCCCTGCAATTACTTTCACATCCCAGCATGTATAAACGCTGTACTCTGGGATTTCTAACGGAGATTTATTGCTGCTGGTTAAATTAAATGCAAGTGAGCTATGTTTTGTGCCTGACACGCCCTGTACATACGATGCTACATTCATATATACTTCTGTATGTCTCACTTTATAAACTCATACCTCTTTATACACTCGCTCTTTTGTAAGAGTATACATCTGCTATTCACCTGCGAGATGCTAATTAAAAAGCCAATAATTAAAGTCCTTTTGTGAAACTCTAACTCTGGGTCACTTTGTGTTCTCTCCTTATTCCTATTTCCTCCCCGTCTCTCTCTCTCTTCTCCCATCTGCCCCTTAGTTCCTCCCAACCCCCCTATTATAGGGGGTTATATTGGTCCTACGGTGAAAGCCGGGGAAGTCTTGAAGCTGACCTGCACGTCCCTGAGTGGGAACCCCCTGGCCACCTTGCAGTGGTTGAAGGTGAGTTGCTGGGTGCTACAACTCATATTCTTTTAATGGAACCCACCGCTGCCACCTAGTGGCAACGATTGAGAGTAGACCGAAACTGGGGTGATCCATCAGCACTATTAACCATAAGCCGCCATGGTATCACGTTTTGCTTTTCAGAAGTCAGATCACATTATGCAATGCTCTCGTGCCATCTGCAAGGTGTAGGCAGACAGGCTGAAAGTGTCCAAAGACTAGAACTGCAACCAGGTTGTAAAGCAAACCAGTACATTGCTTCACCGCTCAAAGAAAATCACCATACAATAGGATGTGCCTAAAAAGTCCAATAGGTATATGTGATTAAAAAATACAAAGTGACAGCAACACAGAGAAAAATACCAGGGTCCCGCAGAGCAAGAAATAGCTGGTGGGGTCCCTTTACCAAGGGCTGGAAAAAGGATGCAAATCTGGTAGACTTTGAGTTGATTGGGAATGTGGGCAAGTTACATCCTTCCCTGTGCTCAGGGGATAAAAAGGGGACGGAGCTCTGTGAGTATGAATTCAGTCTGTCTATAACATTCCTCTTAGCAGCTGAGTATTTGGTTTGTGCCCATCCAGATGAACGGGAAGCCGGGACAATTATTCATTGGATTTCCATGCACCCAAGCTGAAAACTGCACTAGTTGGAAAAATGTGGGTCTGTTTTTCCATGTTGTCCCGTAGAATGATGAAGTAGTGTCCACGCGGTGGGAGACAGATGCTGTGATCCGTTCGTCTCGGAGTCACCTGGCTCTGATTATCAAGCCGGCCGATAACATGGCTGTTGTGAGCTGCGAGGCTGTGAATCATGTGACGCCCCAAGCCCTGAAAACCAGCATCACTCTAAGTGTGCTTTGTGAGTATCCCACATTAAGTCCCACTCATAGCCCCCAATTCTGATATTGTACCTCTCCCTCTTCTGCAGTAACTGGTGATCTTACATTGCTCCCTTATATATTTTATTCATCTTCTCCCACTCATTTATCTCTCTCTCTCTACCATGTTCCACCGCTTCCTATATTGCTCTGTGCCTCCTGTTTTATGTCATGTTTCCCACTCTTTTCATTCCTCTATCTCACCTCTCCTCTGCTCTAGTTCCTCCCACACAAGTAACGATCCTCGGATCATCCAGTGCTCCGGAGAAATCGTCTCTGTCTTTCTCCTGCTTCACTGCTCCTAGTAACCCTCCTGTGCAGATCCGCTGGTGGTTGGGCTGGAAGGAGCTGTTAGGTGCAGAAGTCACCATAACCGATGTAAGTGTCACTGCCTATAAAGATGGATCAGAATGGACTGGCCATACACTAATACTAGGAAAACTCTGTTTTATAATGCATTGAGGGATGAGCAATTAAACGTAATAGGTAGGACAAAGATTCATAACACAGAATGAAACACCAGCAACACAACATTTTAAATGCCATTAATTTGTGGATGTTGTCATCAAATTGCCCTAGTATTGACAAACTTCAGTTAAAAACGGTAGTCTGGCCAATTAAATTCTCATACTATTGTGAGGTATTCTATGAGACAATAAATAAGCCGCGTTTCCACTGACAGTCGAGTCATCGACATCAAACTTGCCCAGAAAGGTGGCTACTGTCTGTCACAGCGATCACGCGCTATCTGTCGCCGCGATCACGCGCTGCCTGTCACCGCGATCACGTGCTGCCTGTCGCCGCGATGACGCGCTGTCTTGAAGTCTTGAAGAAAAATATAAATACTGAATATCACTCCAGCTCTCACATTACTGCGACTTGAACATAAATACATTTAATATAATATCACAAACTGCAAAACACTTTCATGTAACAATCTCATTCGCAACAAACTGTCAGAAAGTTGGAAAAAAAAAAACATAAGTAATTATTGTCAAGAAGCCTGTGAGATATAAACATAGTTACATAGATGAGGTTGAAAACTACATTTATCTATTGAGTTTGTGAAAAGTGTGAATAAAAGAGTCACAATCTGAGGATTATTTGCAGAATAACAAATAAGTTTATTTCAGTGTACGTGGGCACACATAGAAGGAAGTTTCAAAGTAAAAACCCCCAACGAAATACTGGCATACAGGCCCTATTTATACCCAAAATACTAAGACCACGTCCCCTAAACGGAGTGGCGTGTGCGTCATTACGTAAGCATATAAGATTAACAAAATATGAATATGGACACATTGAGTTAATAGCATTACTATGAGATTCATATTAAAAATGAAATGACTCAGCAATAACACCTTATACAGGCTGGTGACCTTTTCTCTATATAGGAGATTTCTGAGAAAGGGTGTCCATAACCATGGGAACCTCCCTCGGAATGCGAGACGTGCTTGTTATCTATCTTTTATTTTCATAACATTAGCGCTTTTCTCCCATCTTCAAGGTCTTGTGGTTTAGCTGAAAGGCTTATTATCACTTAAAACTTTAGGAGCAGAAAAAGAAAGAAATGTGTCTTTAAACTAAACTTCCATTCCGACTTTCATACAGACAATAGACAAGATGGATGACAAAATCAGGCACCTAAGATGGATGCTGACTTAAAATGGCTGCTTAGATCCCAGTGCTGTTATGTCAGACCTTCCCCCCCTCCTTGCATCATATTCTAACTTTGTCAAGTTCAATCCATGTTAAATTTAGACAACATATACTTATCCTATATTTGTATTAACAGAATATACAGTATATTGAGCCAGAGAAAGGCAAACACAAAACCCCAGTGAAACATTATCCAATGTTCATAACCAGAAAAAAATGAATTCCTTCCTAACTCCAATAATGACCTTAAGATTTCTCCCTGGATCAATGTCCTTCCCATGTTTACTCATTTGGTATATCCATGTATACCTTTCCTTTCTAAAAATATGTTCAACCTTAGGTTGTGGAGAGAGTATACATGAACTTAAAAAAAAAATACAAAATAAATTCCAAGGTGGGGGCTGCACCTATTTGGTTGAAACTTCTGGCAGATCTAAATTAGGATAGCAGAAAGTTACCCTACAAATGTAATCAGAATCGGTCAAGGTGTTTGGCCTGTGGAGAGAGAGCATGGACAAAGAAACAGACAAACACACCCTAGTGGCCACAAAGTCTAGTTGAAGTCTTCACTTCACTCGCTCATCCAAATTTGTTTCTACATACAAACTTTTGAAGCACAAATTCAGGGCGATATATTGAATTTCCCATGTTTAGAAGCAGCAGAGACTGGTATTTGAATGTGATTAACTTGCTTTGTGATGATTTGCTTGTAGTAGGTTAGCATACGCCCTTTCTTGTGGTTGAGATATATTGATGATGTTTTTACCCTATTAACTGTATATTAGTGTGTCATTTTATTCATCTGCCAGTTTAGGGAGTTTTCTGTGGTCTGTATTACAATGTTGATTCTCTTCACAGGCAGCTCATGGCGGAAAGGTGACAATGTCCAACATAACTATGGTGGTTCAGAGAGAAGATAATGGACTATCCTTGAACTGCGAGGCATTCAATGAGGCTATTCTCTTCACGAAAATCTCCAGTGTTACCCTGAACGTGCAGTGTGAGGAGAGGGCGGGGGTATAGATCTTATAAGACATAACATAATAACAATAGCAATAATAATTATGAATCTGGATTTCTCAGTATGTAAAAAAACAGAAAAATAAGTGCTTCCAGTGACAATGTTATAGTAGTGACAAACCGTGATTCAAAATCATAAGCGAAATTAAATGGAGTAATATCACAGACAAACGCTTGTTGCGCTAAAATCTAGCATAGACCCAGGGGTCTCCAAAGCTGTCCTCAAGAGCCGCACACAGGCCAGCTTTTATGGATATCCCTGTTTCAGCACAGGTGGCTCAATCAGTGGCCAAGTCAAGCACCGAGGCACTGATTGAGCCACCTGTGCTGAACAGGGATATCCATAAAAGCTGGACTGTGTGCGGCTCTTGAGGACAGCTTTGGAGACCCCTGGCATAAGACTATGGTGTTCAGTATTTTTAAATGAATGGTAGTCTCTTTGGATTGGTGGAGCGCAGGGAAGTTTACCTAGAAATGAATCTATCGTGAAGTACAGTTATAGCATATGACACATATGGAGAAGACACACTCCGTGCACTCACATGGGGTCAGAAGTAAACCTGCCTTTGTGAATATTTCGGAGTTTGAGGTTGTGTGTTTTCTTTCTATCTTATAGTCCTCCCTTGCGTGGCTGTCTGACAGGTCACTCCAATAAAGGAAAGCAGGACATAGTGTCGGAGTACGTAAAAAACCCACTATATTAAAAATGGGAGACTGTTGCAACGCCGCTCACATTTCATACGTGTGTATCGAGCATGTAGTGCAAGAGCCCGGCAGGAATCCCAGTGTTAGATCTACCACTTCCTGCGCCCACCCAACCAAAGAGACTACCTGGAATCTTCAGTGCCTGGTTCTTTGGAGACCTCTGGATGACACAGAGACGCCAGGTTGAGATAAATCTCATGTTCTCTCAGAAATGATAAATGTAAATGTTATCTGACCATGACCATGTCACCACTTATTCTTCAGACCCTCCCTCGAAAATCTGGATAGAGGCCCCTCCCCCCGAGAAACGTTTTCGTGCGGGAACCGTGGTGAAACTAGCCTGTTTCTCCAGTGGTGGGAACCCACCACCGCGACTCACTTGGACAAAGGTCAGAGGTCCTCCCTCCCACTCCTTCGCATGCTGAGGTCACAGTGAGATATGTCAGGCCAATAGAAACTTCAGGAGTTATCGTTTAAGCTGTAATGAAGCAGGAAAAGCACTAGGGGCAGCGACTGGGATTCATGTAATGATCACCAGCTTAGAAGGCTTTGACAGTGTGAATGTACTAGAAAAAATACACAACTATAGCGCTATACCCTTTAACTTTTTTATCTGCGGGAGATAGGCTGAGGGGGGGGGGGGCAAACTTTCCCCCCCCCCCCTCCATCCCGTTTCCCGCAGCAGCTGCCCAAGGAGGCTGGCGTAGGGGGAGCTGGGTTGGCCGGCGCGGGCTCGCCCCGGTGCTTCCCCTCCGTCCCATGTTGGGAGCGGGGGGCAGGCCCACAGAGTAGCAGGCTGGTCACCCTGCTTCCCTGCGCATGCGCGCCAAGACCTCTGCTCTGCGCATGGGGATCGCCAGCAAATGTTTTTTTTTTGATACTTTTTTTTTTTGATACTTTTTTTTTTTGATACTTTTTTTTTTAAATGAAACTGCATGTTTGCTTGGAGATTTAGAAAAATGCCTTCAGTTTGTATCTTTTCTTTCTTCCAGGGAAAAAGTAGAATACTTTTTCAACAATTTAGGGAAAATTGGCCAATATGGGCAACTCGTTGAAAAATCTTAGCGTTGGGGTATTTGAAAGATTTCTAAAAAAAAAAAAAAGATATATTGGTAATTTGTTTCCAAATATAATTTTTGGGAATATTTCTCCAAAATGAAAAACTATTATTGGATTTTTAAGAACATAATATGTGACTTTTATGGGACAGAAAGATCATTTATAAAAATAAAAAAAAGACTTCGCGACTGTGACTGCACCATTATGTATAAAAACTCCATATGAATACAAGCGCTCCTTATCTCAGGACACTAGGAGCGTGATGGACAGTCCTCAGATCGTCTCGGGGAAAATTGTGTTCAAAGAGTTGATCCTTATAACAACTCCAAGTGACAACCGCGCCACGTACAAATGCAGCACGAGTAAGGATGTGAAAACAGCGCTGACTGATTCCACGCGGCTACACGTGCAGTGTGAGTAACCAGGCCGGCCACCGACCATTACACCAAATCAGTGTAACTAGGGCTGCACGTGCAGTGTGAGTAACCAGGGCCAGCCACCGACCATTACACCAAATCAGTGTTACTAGGGCTGCACGTGCAGTGTGAGTAACCAGGGCCAGCCACTGACCATTATACCAAATCAGTGTTACCGGGGCTGCACGTGCAGTGTGAGTAACCAGGCCGGCCACTGACCATTACACCAAATCAGTGTCCCCAGGGCTACATGTGCAGTGTGAGTAACCAGGGCCAGCCACCGACCATTACACCAAATCAGTGTTACTAGGGCTGCACGTGCAGTGTGAGTAACCAGGGCCAGCCACCGACCATTACACCAA